>JAOXNR010012184.1:0-30594 GCA_028571225.1 Parsonsia alboflavescens
TGTTTTCTCATTTTGCTATAAGCATGTGAGACTTGATTTTCTAAAAGTTTTGAGCGTAAAAGATTTTATTTGGTCATATTGAGTT
Organism: Parsonsia alboflavescens; assembly: GCA_028571225.1. Lineage (NCBI taxonomy): Eukaryota > Viridiplantae > Streptophyta > Magnoliopsida > Gentianales > Apocynaceae > Parsonsia > Parsonsia alboflavescens. Next base: position 86 of record JAOXNR010012184.1, read on the forward strand.
GGTTGAGAATTTGTGTTGAAACTTGATTGGCAAACTTATCACACAAGCACTTAACTTATTTTGGGGAAGAGATTTGTGAAATTGTGAGATTTGATTCTTAACTACTTTGATATTCTTATTCTTATATCATTACTTTGTACAATGAGGTCATTTGTTTGAAGAGCCATTGATGAAATTGAAAGTCTTCGAAAAAGGTCATTTTGTTGAAAAGATTTCAAGTTGTTTTTCTCTCCTTCGTTTTAATTTGCTTGAGGGCAAGCAAAGTTTAAGTGTGGGAATGTTTGATAAGGTAATAAAATAACTAGTTTTATATAATTTTTAATGAATTATTTATTGATAATTCTAGTTATTTTTTGGCAATTTGTGGAATATTTTTACTCCCTTATTTATTTCTTTGATTGCATAAATTTTTATGAAAAAGGATTGAAAAAGGGCAAAAGTGGAATTTAAAGAGAAAGGAGAATCCTAATTCAAGAAGAAGATTATTTGGAGAATTCTTGGAGGAATTTGAAGTCGAGAAGGAGAAGAATTGGTAGTGGCTTAAATCAGATTTTTGAAGAGAATTAGAAGACTAAAAGAGAAAGACTACATCCTATTCTTTTTAGGAAAATACTTCTTTTGTAATAGTTAGCTTAGTTTTAGTATCTTAGTTATCTATAAATAGGGGAGTCTTCAAGACAATGTCATCTCATCTCACATTCTTATTTTCTACAAGCAAGATTTCTTGGAGGAAGCCATCTCGGAGTTCATCAAGGAAGATTGAGGATTGAAGAGTTTGCAACTAGTTCTTATTTCTTCCTACTCTTCTTATGTTCAATCTTTTATCTTGTATTATTTTGAGATGATGATGAGTGGCTGGTTTATTTTGTTCTAGGATTACAATGGATTCTTAGTCAATTTATTTGAGTTAAATATGATTTTTTCATATGGTGATGATGCTCTATTTATTTATTTGTTCATGCTTTATGTGTTAAGAAGACTGGCCATCTTTTTATTTGACAAACCCTTTAGGAATTGAAAGAGGACTTTTGGTTTTTAGGTATATGAACAAATACTCTTGTTAGAATTAATTTATGTTCAGTTAATTTTATTCGTAATTAGGATAGACATATACCTAATTACCTCGGGCAACCATATTGTGACTTGTTCTTTATCTACTCATTCTTTTTTGCATTCGCATAGACATATAGCTTTTGTAATTAATTGGGTAAGTTCTTTAATATCTCGATAGGGAATTAAAGGAATTTATGTGTCATGGTTAATCTATTTGCATAATTATCATTTGTTGAAAAGGATTTTTCTCACTTAAATTTGTCTTTGATGAAATTATAATCCTGGGCTTTTTATCTAACAATCTTTCCTAAAATATTTTATTACTTTGTTTTAGTTTTAAATCTCAAAAACTCAACCTTTAGATTAATTTGACTTGGACGAAAGTTGATTGTTAGTGATTGATACTTGTTTAAATTCATAAAACTCTCTATGGGACGATACTCTTTTGATCACTTTAATACTTTTTAATGATGCGTATACTTGCGTGTGCAAATTGGCTAACGACAAATATCGAACCATTTCAATAATTTATATTTTGAAGCTCCAACCAATTATAAAATTGATTTTCTTTTTGAAAAAGAATCTGCAACTTTTCATATGTTTAGGTTGATTTTCAAGTGCTTCTTCTTTGACAAATTCTTCAAATTCGATCATTTTCTTTTCACATAGGATATCAGTGATTGCTCCAAATTGTTTCCACCAATATAAAAACCATCTTGGAAACTTGGTAATCTCATTTTGGTCATACTTAACAAACCAAGTGTGAGTATTTTCTCTAAAAAACAAAAATTGTTCCAAGCATCCAAATAATACATATACTTATAAGAAAAGGGTCTAAATGGTCTTGCAAATTGGATAGGAGAGTGAATGGATGAAGTATTCAAAGTTTCAAGATCTAGTAATTTAATGATTCTAATTCTAGAGAAGGCAATTCCTTTTTCATTTCGATCATGCTCAATGTCAACTGAGCCAGAATGCACAAGTATGTGCTCATAAAAAGTTCTAGTTTTCAATGGGCCATTGTTAAAAATATAGCTGGATTGCTGGTAGGCATTTGTTAAGATTTTTGAGACAAATTCTTTTTCGTAAAGTTATGCAAATTTCTTTTCAATGGGAAGTATAGGAATGATGGCTATTGAATAATTTTCATGATATTTTGGATTAGTAGAAGGCTGGTCGATTTGTTTCTTTTTGGCATCTGATGAAGGAGCAACAACAGATTTATAAGAATCTAGTAATGGAAGAGCATACTTGGTTGAGTCCATTTTAAAAGTCTTGGTTTTGCAGGTTTCTGGTTTTTCGAACAAATTCGAAGGAGTAATCAATTTGGTAGTAGGAGAAGGAAAAGGAGGAAAAGTTCCAAGTATTGAAAAACTATTTTGAGAAGGAGGGAGAGGAGAAGGAGAGGGCGGCCTAGATTTCTGCATCCTGGTGTGTGTGTTGGTCTCATTTTTTTCCCTACAAAAACTCTCTAGTTAGAAAATCAGCTAAAGAATTTTTATCTCCATTTATTAATTCTATTTCAAAATCAAATGAAAATAAAATGGCTTGCCATGTTGCAAATATTTGTTTCAAAACCAAAGTTTTAACATTCTTAATTAAAACTTCTTTTGTAGACTTACGGTCTGTTCTTATCAAAAAATTTTTATTTATCAAATCATCTTGAAATTTAGTAATACATAATACTATAGATAGAATTTCTTTTTCAACAGTACTATAATTTTTCTGACTGTTATTCCATAATCCAGAATGAAATCGAACAATTTGTTCAGAATAGGAGTTAAGTTTCTTTTGTTTGAAAATACCTCCAAAGCCAATTTCAGAGGCTTCAGTTTCAACAATTATATTTGCCTTGGGGTCAGAGATGCTGAGACATGGAAGTTTTTTGACATGTTGTTTCAAATGCTAAACAGTTTGGGTGTGTTCCGAAGTCCAAGCAACTGGATTCTTTTTAAGACAATCATAAAGTGGTTTACAATTGAATTTCAAATTGGGAATGAAATCTACCACATAATTTAAACATCCTAAAAATCGCTGCAATTCAGTATTTTCCTTAAGTTCAGTAGGTAATCTATCTGCAAATTCTATTGATCAAATGATTAGAAATTGTCCAATGTGCATATTAGAAACTTGTTTTTGGCTTTTTCTTCTTGAAGAACTAGTCGATGATGCTTCTTCTTTCTTTTCTTTTGGACTTTCTTTAGGGGTAAACCTCTAATTTGGATTTCTCTGCACAAATATCGAACCATTCAATAATTTTTGTTTTGAAGCTCCAACCAATTATAAAATTGATTTTCTTTCTGAAAAAGAATATGCAACTCTTCATATGATTAGGTTGATTTTCAATTGCTTCTTCTTTGACAAATTCTTGAAATTCCATCCTTTTCTTTTCACATAGGATGTCAGTGGTCGCTCCAAATTGTTTCCACCAGTAGAAGAACCATCTTGGAAACTTGCTAATCTCATTTCGGTCATACTTAACAAACCAAGTGTGAGTATTTTCTCTCAAAAACAAAAAATTGTTACAAGTATCCAAATAATCCATATAATTATAAGAAGAGGGTCTAAATGGTACTGCAAATTGGATAGGAGAGTGAATAGATGAAGTATTCCAAGTTTCAAGATCTAGTAATTTAATGATTCTAACTCTAGAGAAGACAATTCCTATTTCATTTCGATCATGCTCAGTGTCAAAGGAGCCTGAATGGACAAGTATGTGCTCATAAAAAGTTCTAGTTTTCAATAGGTCGCTATTAAAAATATAGCTGGATTGCTGGTAGGCATTTGGTAAGATTTTTGAGACAAATTCTTTTTCGTAAAGGGATGCAAATTTTTTTCAATGGGAAGTATAGGAATGATGGATATTGAATAATTTTCATGATATTTTGGATTAGTAGAAGGCTGGTCGGTTTGTTTTTTTTTGGCATCAGATGAAGGAGAAACTGTGGATTCTGGAATACATCATCATTCGATGCTAAAGATTATGGATGGCACCATCACCCATACCATCTAAATTCCATTCATAAATACAATGAGTAGAGTAGTCACTCATTTGTTGAGTGTCAGCCTCATCATAGAGAAGATCAGCCGGCGTAGGCTTAGGATAATGATGATGGTCAATTCTTCTCTTATGAGTAGATCCATATTTGAGTTTATTCACTCCTAATCAATTGTTTTGGAGTTGAGTTAATTCTTTATCAGAATTATCATCTGATTCCAATTTAGATGAAGTTATGTCGGAAGTAGTATGTTCTTCCTCAACAAGGGGTTTGTTTATTACACTAACCCTAAGATTCTTAAGCGTTTCCTCAAGAACCTTGATAAAAGAATCACTGGGATCATCTCCTAGTTTAAACCCTTTAACCTTAATAGATGGTTTAATGAAGGGTTCTTTAGAAGTATTAGTACTTGGAGCTTTTGTCTCCGGTACTTGAATTTGTGGGATTTTGATTATATAATCCTCAAGAGATTCAACATGTGAACCTAAATGTTGGAGATACATATTTGTATAATTCAACTACTTAAATATGTTGGATATATCCTTAACAGTTGACTCCAAACCAACTTTTTGCTTGATATAAGCTGAAGCTTCAAATGACATATCCCGTTATTTGATTACTAAGGGATCAGAAAGAGGATAAACAGACCTAATTAGGCTTCCTTCTTTAGTTTTCCATGATTTAGTTATCATGTCTAATTTTTGTCTTGTTTTTAAGACATAAAAGGTTGTAAACCATGGGATAAAGTATAATATAGTATTATACTTTTCTAACTGAGCATAATATCGCTCTTTCCACTCATATATGAATGGTTTATCAAAAGTAGAGAAATACCAATCTCTAAATGGTTTTTTACTGGGTTCATTAAATTCTTCACTCAGTAATTACCTTATGGGACTACCAGGTGAAAAGTCCTTCTCCCTGGTTTTAATCCTAAATTTATTTAATTTAGGAAAGGGCAATGAGGTAACCATATGTTCCTCAATTTGATGGTTTTAATGAACTATATCAATTAAACACAAAAACCCATAACTGATTCACTTGGTATCTTCGTATCCAGAGGAGATGGTCTATGATTGGACTCATAAATTCCATGCTGAATATTTTGAGGGGAAAATTGAATTTCATTTACCCTATGACTGGTAGATGAACCAGTAACAAATTCAGGAATCCTTCTTGACACAGATGCTCTGCCTTCTGTTATCGAAGGAGAATCAAAAAATCTAGATTGTAATAATTGGGAAAAGGACCTAGATCTTGCTATAGAACTAGAAAGTCTAATTCTATTAGTTGGAGTAGAAGATATTTCTACTTCTCCATCATCATGTTGAACTATTTGCTCAACATCCTGGCTAATAATTGGCCTAGGTGGGGCTACTTCTGGAACTACCCAACTGTCTGGGAAATTAATATCATCCCATTTAAGTAGCTTATTAGTAGCCATTTTAGTAGTAGTTAGATTAGTTTCTACTACTAAAGTTTTGCCATGTGAATCTATTTGTTTCACATGAGGACTTAGACTATTCATTACTCTAAAGTAGATTCTATAGACTATTGGTATAGTTTCAGATCCTGGTAAAAAATTATAATCATGGGTATGAACTTTAAGACTTATTGCCTTAAAAATATGTCTATCTATCATAGAAAGACATAGATTTGGGTATACATTAAAATATACCGGACCATGACTCAAGCTAGTTTGAGCCACACCCATCAAAGATGGTTTCCAGTCCAAGCATCTTGCATCTCTCAGAGTTGTAAGAATAGATACATTCAAGCCCGAAAGGGTTAATGGCTTGAATGATGGCTTGAATGCCACCTAGACTAAGCCAACACAGATATAATGATATCCATCATGTTGATATTTTTTTATATCGTTTGGTGATAACAATTTATCTTCCATAGTAACAGTTTGTTCCATAAATTTTATGGAATACTTAGATTTTAAATCTAAGGAGCCAAATCTATATATTCGGCTAGACGCTATTGTAGGAATAGTCCATCTATTAAGAGGTTCCAAATCTTGGAAGTCCTGAGTCTCAGTGTATTTCACTGAGGTTGAGCCACTGCAACAAGTTATATCTTATTTTACCGAAACCTAGCCAAGATTTTGAAAATTTGAAGATCAAGTATTTTTCCTTGATATAATGTCAAAAAGATTTTTAAATCATTTTGTAAACTCATGAATTACATGGGACTTCTAATCGACAAGCTCTAAAACAATATGTATGCGTTCGGGAATTACAGGGACTTAGAACGGCTTTCCCATACGCCTTTACTGCCCTCACGTTAATAGCATATAACTGATTGAGCATGAATGCCCATCACATTTGTAAACAAGATAATTCAAAAACATATTTAAGATCATGTAAAGGATAAATATTTCATCTTGAAAAATCAAAATTTGGAGGTTAAGGGAAAACAAGATACAAGCAAGTTCAGCCAATCATGGCTCTGATACCAATTTGGCGGAAGCAATAAAAAGGGAAAACAAAACAAAACAAGATTAAAACTTATGTTTAAAAGAAGAAAATATTATTACTTAGAGAGAAAGTTTACAAGAGAGAGAGAGAAGTGGTTCTAAAAACCTGCTTCTTACAAATGAAAATGCAACCCTATATATAGAAGAGATCCAAACTAGGAAACCGGATTTGAAATCTAATCTAATGCTGACTTAAACAATTGAAATCTGCCAAGAAAGCAACAAAATAAATGGTCGACAAAAGATAGTGATGGCCAAAAGATAAAGTGACCGAAAGGACAAAAGGTGGTCACAAAAGTCAAAAGCAAAAGAAAAGCTGGCCTAATAATACAAGTGGCCAAAATAAATGGAAAAGGGGAACCACACACAAATGGTCCAAAATGAAAGAAATAAAGTGGTGGCAGACATGTTTGCCACTATGTCTAATTAGACTAAAAGAGATTATCTTCTCAGTAGTGAAAGCTGGATATGACATGAAGTTGGCTCTATGTCACTTTCTTCTTTCCTTTGTCCTTTACAATTGTGGACTGAGTGCTTTGGATGATTGCATCCCAGTTTTCTTCCATTACCTATTTATGCAGGTCTTCTTCATCCTCCGGGAGGTGGCTATTCGGGGAGATATTCTTCATCAGAAGCTATGGACATCCTTGTTGATTTAGGCATGTCAGAAAAAGTGCGGCAAAATTGTTCCTTCATGTATTGCATACAGTTAATCATAATTTCTTTAGGAGAAAGAGAAGGATATTTCTTCTCATAATATGACTTGATCTCTTTCAAATCATTAGTGTGAGGAAGTATTTTTCCTGATCCTATTGTAGACTGATACTAGAGATATTTCTCCACTTTGGCCTTGATGTCTTGCACAGTTCGATCAATTGGCCATTGCAACCACCATCTATAATGGAAGGTTCTTACCAAATAGGGGATTTCTAGTTTATTTTCAGCAACATCAACTCCCCATTTCCAAATCTGTGGCCTGGTAAATTCAGCGTAATAATACATCACACATTGTCCATTCATTATTTTGATGGACTTATTGAGAATCGGATGGTTCTCTATCCAAGATGTATATAACTCTTGAATTTCATCAGGTAATAAGTCTAGTCCAGGACCAAACTTACTCCACCAATTGTAAAACCATAATGGTATGGTTCTAGTTTTAGTAAAAAATTCTTTACTAAATTGGAAAAACCAGGAGTGTTACCTTTTTGGATTTTCATAGTAGAAAGTATTTTTCCAGGCATCCATATAATCAAAGTAATTATACTGATAGGTATTTCCATCAGGAGTATTGGCCATTTTATGATGGACATTTCAGTTTTTGAATGGGTCCATTCCCCAATCAACCAGATTCATAACCTTAATTAAAGTACATTCACTATAATCAATAATTCCGAATAAAGGATTATTGTTATGGTAAAAATACCTTAATTCTGCTGAGCCTGTACTCTCCAATATGGTTGAGTAGAACATGGGGGGTTTGTATTCCCTGCCTGTATAAGCTCGGTTTGACAGATATTTCTGCATTATGTATTCTGGGTCATGTAACCAACCAAGATCCTCCAACTCAATTGGTATAATTTTCTCTGTTCGAGAACTGGTAATATGTGCTAGTTCGGTACTTACCAAGTCTTTCATGGTAAGTTGCCCTTTTTTTGGAGTTTTTTCTCTAGATTCAGAGGGAGAGCCCTTTTCCCCCAAATAATCCTTGAGGTTGGTCATTTTCCTTTCAGGGGTCGAATTTCTTCCCCTACCTCTACCAATTCTGGTAGATAAGGATGCTTGGGATCAATGTCCTTGACACTTATTCATTTTCTTTTTCTTTTTTGTAGGTTGATCATCCTTTGTCATGTACCCTGTAAAAATTCATGGGTTAGAAAATTAGAAACTGAATTATATTCACCTTTAATGTATTCAATTTCAAAATCAAATACAGACAATTGTGCTTGCCAGCCAGCAAATATTTGCTTAGCAACTAGATTTTTGACATCTTTTTCAATGATTTGTTTGGCAGCACTACAATCAATTCTTAATAAGAATTTTTGATTTAACAAATCATCTTGAATTTTATTAATGCACTTAACAATAGAAAGCATTTCTATCTTGATTGTTGAATACTTTTGTTGGGTTTCATTCCATTTTCCAGAATTAAAACGGACTAATTCCTCTTGGTTTCTAACAGGATTCCTTTGTTTAAGGATTCCCCCATAACCTATATTAGAGGTATAAGTTTCCACAATTTTATAAAAAAGTGGATTAGCAATTTTTAAACATGGTAAATATTTTACCCTTTGTTTAATTTTTTTAACTGTAGCTATATGACCGTCAGTCCAAGGACTAGATTTCTTTTTTAATCTAGCACATTGAATTGCAGTATCCTTTGCTAAATTCTTATAATAGGAAGAAATATAATTAAGACTTCATAGAAATATTTGTAACTGCTTTATATCAGTTATTTCATCTGGGAATTTAGAAGCAAATTCAATGCTGCGTTCTAAATTGATTATGTCCCCCCCAGAGATATTGTGTCCTAAAAATCTAACAGTAGTCTGAAAGAGTTTCATTTTAGGAGCAGAGATAACTAACCCATTTGTTAGTATCAAATGTTTTAACACTCTAAGATGTTTAAAGTGTTCATCAATATCTCTAGAAAATACTAGGATATCATCAATATAGACTAATATAAAGTCTGAATATGGATTAAAAATATCATTCATGATATGTTGAAACTCCGAAGGAGCATTTTTTAATCCAAAATTCATTACATTCCATTCATAATGATCATTAGGAACTACAAAAGTAGTTTTATAACTGTCCTATTTCTGAATTTGAATCTGCCAATAACCAGATTTCAAATCAAACTTTGAATATATCAAAGCTTTGTGTAATCTATCTAACAAATCTTTTTTGTTAGGAATTGGGTAAGTAATCCATTCTAGGACCTTATTAAGAAGTTTATAATTAATAACCAATCTAGGAATTCCACGTTCCATTTCTACATTTTTATTGACATAAAAAGCAATACAACTCCAAGGGGAGTTAGAAGTTCTTATTAACTTCTTAGCTAAACGACTAGCTATTTCCTTTTGACATAGATCAAGGTATTCTTGATTCATTTGACAGGGTCTAGCCATAGTGGGTATATCCTTTTCACTAAACCAAGTTTCATAAGGTAAGGTAACAATATGTTGTTTCCTATCCCAAAATGCATTGGGAAGATCACTACAAATATTTTTGTGGAAATCAATAGTAATATTTGTTATTTTTTCCTTGAGTTTAGGACTAGAGATAGCTTCTCCTATACTCAGAATACGAACTTCTTGATTTAAGAAGTGAGGTTGGTTTTGTTTTAACAAAACTTCGAGTAATTCAGACAATATGATTGCCAGAGGATCTGTTACAAATTCAAAAATTATTTGTTTGGATTGATACTCAGCTATTATTCCTGAGCTCTCTACTTGTATAGGCATAATTTCATGAAGAAAGGGAGTGCCTAAGATCACTTGTTGTGATAGATTTTTCACAAGTAGAAAAGACGTAGGTATACATACTTCTTGATTACAAACATGTGCCTTAGACAGTTTGTACTTAATGGGAAGTTTATTCCCTCTAGCCGAAGTTAAACTTTGGTCAGTTTTCTCAAAATATTGAGCTGGAACTATACCTTCATTAATATAGTGCATATCTGCCCCACTATCTATTAAGGCACTTAAATCAGAAACGATGTGTTCCTGATGTATTAAAATGGTAATCTTGATATACCATTTCTAAGTAACTAATTGTTGTAACATATTAAGATACTTAGGTGTATCTCAATTTTTTGAAGATTGAAAAGGTATTATTCCTTTTGATGTGGAAGCTTCAGAAGTTATATTCTTCAACTCAACTAGAGATAATCTATCTTTTATCTCTATATTTTTAGACTTTAAATTAGATAGTTCTAATTTAAGTTCTTTGATCTCTCTTTTAAGATCTTGTGTTGTCACAAGAGATTCTCTCCTTTCTTTTAACCTATCATAGACATCAGTCATCCTATATATAGGTTGGATATTTTTGTATTCTTCCTCTGATATAGATGAAGAAATACATTCTTCGATTAAAATCCTTTTTATTGAAGGATCCTCAACCTGATCAATAAATTTAATCAAGTCTTCCTGAGATTAAGTTAGAGTAGAAATAGTCCTACTCATTTCCGCAATTTGCTTAAAATAATCAATCTCATTACAGTTGCATATTGCAGCTGAACTAGAACTGGAAGAAGAATCATAATCTTCTTCTTGATTATCAGAATCCTGATTTTGGGAATCACTATTTTCCTTATCACTAAGCAAGATTTTGCTAAGTTTGAGATCCTCATCTTCTAAGGCCTCAATCTTTTTCTTGGTTTTGCAATTATTTGCATAGTGGCCGTATTTGCCACATCTATTACAATTCCCTTTTAATTTTGGAAATGTTGATTTAGATTTCCTATAATATTTTGGAAAAGATTTCTCTTTTGGCGTCTTTTTATGCCTTTTCTTCTTATGTGAAGAATGTTCCTTGGCCCTTTTGGAAGGCTTAGAACGTGTAGGAGTTTGTTGCATATCAAATGCAAACTGGTCACAGAATTCACCTAATTGTTTCTTTTCGGAGAGTCTCTGTTTTTTAAGTTGGTTTCTCAACTTAAGATCCTGACATAGTGTCAGTCCTTCTTGGACACAAACTCCAATTAAGTGTCCATATGTATAATGGTCATACGGGATGGTTATTCCATCAGGTGTTGCTCTTAAGGTCTTTTTGACCCTTTCATCAAAGAGATATGGTCAGCCATCTATGAATTTTGATTTCCAATAGACATTACTGCTGTCCGAGAGATTTGTCACACGGGCTAAGAATACATCCTTATACCAACGAAAGTCAGTTAAAGAATGGCATCTTAAATTCTGCAAAACAATCCTTACACTTTCACCTTGGTCATGTATTTACCTGTAAAATGATCTAGGATAGTAGTTATGAGTGTATATACTCCATCACCTACTTCTTCCTATATGGGTTGCTCAGAGGTGCCTTCCTCTTTTTCAAACAACATTTTGGCATTGACTATTTCAAGGGTCCAACCTCTAATTTTGATTTCTCTGCACAAATATCGAACCATTTCAATAATTTATGTTTTGAAGCTCCAACCAATTATAAAATTGATTTTCTTTTTGGAAAAAAATCTGCAACTCTTCATATGTTTAGGTTGATTTTCAAGAGCTTCTTCTTTGATAAATTCTTCAAATTCCATCTTTTTCTTTTCACATAGGATGTTAGTGGTTGCTCCAAAGTGATTCCACCAATAGAAAAACCATCTTGGAAACTTGCTAATCTCATTTCGGTCATACTTAACATACCAAGTGTGAGTATTTTCTCTCAAAAACAGAAAATTGTTCCAAGCATCCAAATAATCCATATAATAATAAGAAGAGGGTCTAAATGGTACTGCAAATTGGATAGGAGAGTGAATAGATGAAGTATTCCAAGTTTCAAGATCTAGTAATTAATGATTCCAACTTTAAAGAAGACAATTCCTTTTTCATTTCGATCATGCTCAATGTCAACGGACCCTGAATGGACAAGTAGGTGCTCAGCTAAGGTTCTAGTTTTCAATGGGTCACTGTTAAAAATATGGCTAGATTGCTGGAATGCATTTGGTAAGATTTTTGAGGCAAATTCTTTTTCGTAATGGGATGCAAATTTCTTTTCAATGGGAAGTATAGGAATGATGGCTATTGAATAATTTTCATGATATTTTGGATTAGTAGAAAGTTGGTCGGTTTATTTCTTTTTGGCTTCTAATGAAGAAGAAACTACAGATTTATAAGAATCTGGTAAAGGAAGAGCATACCGGGTTGAGTCCATTTTAACAGTCTCGGTTTTGCTGGTTTCTAGTTTTTCGAACAAATTTGAAGGAGTAATCAATTTGGTAGAAGGAGAAGGAAGAGGAGAAAAGTTCCAAGTACTAAAAAACCTATTTTGAGAAGGTGGGAGAGGAGAAGGAGAGGGAGGCCTGGATCTCTGCATCCTGGCTCTTAGTTGTCCGGGTGTGTATTGGTGTCATTTTTTCCCTGCAAAGACTCTCTAGTTAAGAAATCAGTTAATGAATTTCTTTCTCCATTTATAAATTCTATTTCAAAATGAAATGCAGATAAAATGGTTTGCCATCTTGCAAATATTTGTTTTGAAACCTAATTTATAACATCCTTAATTAAAACTTCTTTTGCAGTCTTACAGTTTGTTGTTATCCAAAATTTTTTATTTATCAAATCGTCTTGAAATTTAGTAATACATAATACTATAGATAGAATTTCTTTTTTAACAGTACTATAATTTTTCTGACTGTTATTCCATAATCTAGAATGAAATCGAACAATTTGTTCATAAGAGGTGTCAAGTTTCTTCTGCTTGAAAATAAGTCCAAAGTCATTTTCAAAGGAGTCAGTTTCAACAAATATATTTGCGTCAGGGTCAGAGATGCTAAGACATGGAAGTTTTTTGACATGTTGTTTCAAATGCTAAACAGTTTGGGTCTGTTCTGAAAACCAAGCAACCAAATTCTTTTTAAGATGATCATAAAGTGGTTTACAAATGAATTTCAAATTGGGATTGAAATCTGCCACATAATTTAAACATCCTAAAAATCGCTGCAATTGAGTATTGTCCTTAATTTCATCGGGAAATCTATATGCAAATTCTATTGATCAAATGATTAGAACTTGTCTAATGTGCATATTAGAAATTTGTTTTTTGCTTTTTCTTCGGGAAGAACTAGTCGATGATGCTTCCTCTTTCTTTTCTTTTGGACTTTCTTTAGGGGTCCAACCTCTAATTTTGATTTCTCTGCACAAATATCAAACCATTTCAATAATTTCTGTTTTGAAGCTCCAACCACTTATAAAATTGATCTTCTTATTGGAAAGGAATCTGCTCCATATGTTCAGGTTGATTTTCAATTACTTCTTCTTTGACAAATTCTTCAAACTCAATTGTTTTCTTTTCACATAGGATGTCAGTGGTCACTCCAAATTGTTTCCACCAGTAGAAAAACCATCTCGAAAACTCGCTAATCTAATTTCGGTCATGCTGAACAAACCAAGTGTGAGTATTTTCTCTCAAAAACAAAAAAAAAAAAAAAATTATTCCAAGCATCCAAATTATCCATATAATTATAAGAAGAGGTTTTAAATGGTACTGCAAATTAGGTAGGAGAGTGAATAGATGAAGTATTCCAAGTTTCAAGATCTAGTAATTTAATGATTCTAACTCTATACAAGGCAATTCCTTTTTCATTTTGATCATGCTCAATGTCAACTGAGCATGAATGGACGAGTATGTGCTCATAAAAAGTTCTAGTTTTCAATGGGTCACTGTTAAAAATATATCTGGATTGGTGGTAGGCATTTGGTAAGATTTTTGAGATAAATTCTTTTTCGGAAAGGGATGCAAATTTCTTTTCAGTGGGAAGTATAGGAATGATGGCTATTGAATAATTTTCATGATATTTTGGATTAATAGAAGGCTGGTTGATTTGTTTCTGTTTGGCATCTGATGAAGGAGAAACTGCAGATTTATAAGAATTTGGCAAAGGAAGAGTGTACTAGGTTGAGTCCTTTTTAATAGTCTTGGTTTTGCTGGTTTCTTGTTTTTCGGACAAATTAGAAAGAGTAATCAATTTGGTAGTTGGAGAAGGAAGAGGAGGAAAAGTTCCAAGTACTGAAAACCTATTTTAAGAAGGAGGGAGAGGAGAAGAAGAGGGAGGCCTGGATGTCTGCAACCTGGCTCTTAGTTGTCCTACTGTGTGTGTTGGTCTCATTCTTTCCTTGCAAAAACTCTCTAGTTAGAAAATCTGCTAAAGAACTTTTATCTCCATTTATAAATTCTATTTCAAAATCAAATGCAGATAAAATGTCTTGCCATCTTGCAAATATTTGTTTTGAAACTAAAATTTTAACATTCTTAATTAAAACTTCTTTTGCAGACTTACAATCTGTTCTTTTGAAAAATTTTTTATTTATCAAATTATCTTGAAATTTAGTAATACATAATACTATAGATAGAATCTCTTTTTTAACTGTACTATAATTTTTCTGACTGTTATTCCATAATCCAGAATGAAATCGAACAATTTGATCAGAAGAGGAGTCAAGTTTCATCTGTTTGAAAATACCTCCAGAGCCAATTTCGGAGGCGTTAGTTTCAACAATCATATTTGCCTCAGGGTCAGAGTTGCTGAGACATTGAAGGTTTTTGACAAGTTGTTTCAAATGCTGAACAGTTTGGATCAGTCTTGAACCCCAAGCAACCGAATTCTTTTTAAGACGATCATAAAGTGGTTTACAAATGAATTTCAAATTGGGAATGAATCTGCCATATAATTTAAACATCCTAAAAATCACTGCAATTGTGTCTTATCCTTAATTTCATCAGAAAATCTATTTTCAAATTCTATTGATAACAAATAGCTATAAATTAGTTCCTTTACTCCGAACAACTTAGTTGGAAATTTCTGCCAATCCTTTTCCTTTTGATCTTCTTCCTGTTTGACAAATTGGACTATTTCTTTCTTTTCAATTTCTTTAGTTGTTAATGGTCCTAAAGAAGAGGTAAGGTAAACCAATTTTCCTGTTAAGGCTTTTCGGATATTGGGAAATTGTTGTTTTGATTTCAAATTCCAAAGATTGTCAATTAAACATTGATGATCTGGGTTCAAGTCAAATTCAGTTTTGAAAGAGAGGTTAGAATTTTTCGGATATGTTTTGAGGCGATAAGGGCCGAAGGCGATTTCCTTCTGAGATGATTTAGGTGCCATTTCGAATGTTCCTGGAAAGATCAAATAATTACAATTGGATCCTAGTTGCCTAAAAGTGATCCATTCAATATAAATATTTACAAGTCTACTTGTTGACTCTTCCAACGAAGGGGTATCAACTTCAGGGTTGAATCCCCAAAATTTTACAAATAAAATAACAATTTGTTTGAAAGAAAATATCATATTTGGTTCAGGGATAGAGTTATTGAGACATGGAAGTTTTTTGACAAGTTGTTTCAAATGCCAAACAGTTTTGGCCTGTTTCAAACCCCAAGCAACTGGATTCTTTTTGAGACGATCACAAACTGGTTTACAAATGAATTTCAAATTGGAAATGAAATCTGTCACATAATTTAAACATCCTAAAAATCATTGCAATTGAGTCTTATCCTTGATTTCATCGGGAAATCTATCTACAAATCTATTGATCCGGTAATGGGCTTGTAAAGTCCTTTATTCAAATCTTGACCTAAAAATCTAATCTTAGTCTGAAATAATTTCAATTTACTGGCACTCACTACCAGCCCATTTTTTTTGGGGATGTCGAGAAAAATATTAAAATGCTTAAAATGTTGTTCTAATGATTCACTAAATACTAATACATCATCAATATATACTATTGTAAAACTAGTATTTCGGTTAAAGATATCATTCGTTACCTTCTGAAATTCAGAAGGGGCATTCTTTAATCCAAATGGCATAACATTCCATTCATATTGTATAAAAGGTATATTAAAAACAGTTTTATCTTTATCCTTTTTTGCAATTTTAATTTGCCAAAATCCTAATTTCATATCAAATTTACTATAAATAACAGATTTAATTAAAAGTAAATCTCTTTTGTTAGGTATAGGATATCTAATCCATTCAAGACACTATTTAAAGGTTTGTAATTAATTTCTAATCTGGTAGCACCCCTTTCTTTTTCAGCATTATTATTTACATAAAAGGCTAAACAACTCCATGGTGATCTGGATTCTCTAATAATTCTTTTATCTAATAGATCCTGGATTTCCTTTTTACAAGTTTCTATTAATTCTTGATTCAACTGAATAGGCCTAGCTTTAGTAGGGATATTCTTTTCATCAAATTCATCAATGTAAGGTAGTTCTACTTTATGAAATTTCCTATTCCAAAAGGTGTAGGTGTATTTGAGCAAACTTCCTTTTTAATTTTATTTTCAATATCGGAAATTCTATTTTTGATTTCTTTATCAATCAATTGATTTCAATTCTCTTATATTTTATTTCTTCGTACACTTAATTGTATCTATAAATTTTATGTTATTTGATGTTTAACATTCATCTTCAATTTCTTTTAGAAAAGTTTTTGCTTCTGCAAATTTTAATTGTACTGATTCTTCAATATGAATATTATCATTTTCTGTTACTAAATAAAGAGTCTTTTAATTTAACTAAATATTGATTCAGGTCTCGAACCTGGGACCTCTGGCAGCGGATACCAAGCGGGTTTGACACTAGGGCAAGCCCCACTCGATTCAGTTTCTTTATCAGTTTCCGGGTTACTAAGTATTTGATACAATTTTCCCTTAATATCATCATCTAATTCAAGTTGATTTAATTTTTCTCTTTTTAGATGTTATTTTAGGACATTTATCTGCTTTTGGTCCTTTCTTACCACAAGAATAACATTTTATTTTTTCAGTATTTTGATTTTCTGGTTTTCTCCATTTAAATCTCCTAGGTTTTTCTTTATATTCTCTAGACTTATATTCTTTATTTGTTTTAGGTGTTTTTTTTTTTATCCTTTAGTCTTCTAGAAGGTGGATCTAAAGGAGCATAGCCAAATATTTCACAAAAATTTCCTAATTCTTTCTTATGACTTTTATGATATTTCTTCAATTGATTTTTTAATTTCAAATCAGTGTCCTAGAATATTCACATAATTTATGAGTTCTCCATATGTAAGTAATTGATAAGGTATATTATTATTAAAATCTTATTTCAATCTTTGTTTAACGTTATTTGCAAATAAAGGGGGTAAACTTGATACAAATCTGTCTTTCCAAAAAGCCTGATGACAATCATTTCTAAGCATTACTTTTGTTAAAAACATATCTTTATAGCATCTAAAATAGTGCAATTTAGGGCAAGTAAGATTTGTTAGTATTTCACTACTTCTATCCTGAAATGCTAATGGGTCACCAACAAAATGTTTATTTAAAGCGAATAAGAGTCTACTTCCAGCATCTGAAACTTCTTCTATAGTAGTAATTTCTTGACCATTGTCAATTTTTACTTTTGAACTAATTTTCTTAGATTTTATAATTTCTAATTTACTTGTGTGATATAAGTAATTATCCCACCGACATCTTAAAGTTCCAGTAAATTATGCAATTAACATCCATGCTATATTTTCTTCATCTTTACTAATATTAGATGCTTTGTAGGCTGTACATGTCATAGACATTTCTTGAAGCAAATTAATAATTTTGTGTTATGCAAATCCATCTAAATTCCATTTAGTTATATCATGTCCTGAATAAGTGGATCCTGCTGTTAAATGTCTTTCTTCAAATTGAATATCTGTGAAAGAAGGTTTTCTATAATAATTTTTCATGTGATGATAGGGTTTTTCTTTTCCTAATTTTCCAGTTAATTGTTGGAATTTTAGTTCCACTACTACTACTAGTGGCTTTCATTTTTTGTTCAAAATCTATTTTTGCTAATTTTATATTAATATCGTTTAATAGGCTTATATCTTCTTGAGAGAATTTAAATTCTTTACCAAATGTTATGTTAGCATCTTCAAATTCTAAAGGTTTAATGATAGGATTTCTATCCACATATTAAATTTTAGGATTATAAGCTTTTAATTTCAATTCTCTATTAGTTTTTCACTATTTATTCTTGCAACTTCATCTGCTACTTTTATTAATACTTGATTAGTATAATTATTTTGTTCAATTACTTTGTTAATGTCTTTTACTTTAACATCTATATTTTCTATTTTTCCATCTAATTGAAATGGCGAGGCTACAATTGTTTGATTTTCATGAACTATTTTGATTTCTTCTACAGGAGGCATAATTGATTCTTTTACTTCACCTTGACTAGTATACCATTTCTGGGCTATAACATCAACAGATCCCGGTAAATCTAATCTTCTAGATCGAACTAGCCAATCAAAGAAATCTAAATGCTCTCTTATCATTTTCATATCTTTATAATATCTTTCTTTTAATTCAATTGTTCTTTTTTCAGGAATTGTGCTAAAAAACGAATCTCTTTTAATCTTATTTTCTTTACTGTAAAATAATTTTTTGAGTAAAGGCTTATCCAGTTCAAATTCCTTTCCATAACTAATTACTAATAATTGATCAGCTACGTTTTCCATTTTCATTTCTGAATATGTTGGACTTCTTGAAACTTGACTAATATTATCTTCATAATTTACTTTAGTAATTTCTTTGTTAAAATCAACACTAGCAAATCTGTTAAGTCCTGTGTTTCTATTCGTTTCAAGTTCAGGAGAATAACTAGTAGATGCTTCAGAAAAAGATTTCCTACTTTTTACTAAGGCAACTGGTCTCTTAAATTCTAGTTGAATGCTACCATCTGGTGTTTCCATTATTTTTTCTAAGGTACTGGATTCTTGATTTTTTTTTCTTTCATTTATCCTATTAAAATTCCATTTATGATTTTTATTTTCCAAAACTTCACTCCATTTAAGAGTTCTAGGTACATGTGTACTAGATCTTAAAAAGTTAGTTTCTAATAACAAAGTTTCATTAGGATTTGAATCCTGAATTGCTTTTGGGTTTACATTGGTTTTCATCAATTTATAATAAATTCGATAAATCAAAACCATGCCTCTAGTTCCAATTTCAAAAGTTCGTGCAAGTAGAAATGGAGCATTGCTAAAGGTAAAGTTTGTGCAAGTAGAAATGGAACACTCATAAATGGAAAGTTGAGCTTAATAAAAAAGATAGTTCCCTATGGGATCAATCCTTATTGGTCATACTTGATTATCAAGAAAAGTTAGAAATGAAGTTGTTAGTATAATAAAGCATTCATGATTAGTAATCATCAATGCACTCCAATACTGTAGCAATCCAATATCAAAAATCAAATTATTTTCTCTCATTCACCAACCCCAAGTCGACCGCCAAGGTCTCCACAACCTCTATAATGATTCATCCATACTTCACCTCCTTTCAGATATGCTTAGTTTTTTTTTTTCTTAGCAAGTATTTCATCCTATCACTAAATATTTTTCCATCTCACTAATTTCTCAAAATCTTCCTATAAGTGTTTTATGTGTCTAAGTCTAAATTTATATTTGGTTTTGATATAGGTTTCAACAATTTTGTTAAAATTAAATGAATCCCTCTCTCTATTCAAATGTTTATAATTGTAATTCCATTCAAGTATTGAATGTTTCAGTTTCAATCATTTGTTGTGTTCTTTTCAGCATTTTGCATCCTTCTGATGATGATTTTGTAGGAGGAGAATTTGTCCATATTCAAAATGAACAAGAATAGAGATGATATTACCGCTTCTTTTGGACAGGTCAATCCGAGAAATTAGTAAAATATTTTCCTTGTTCAATCCATTTAACTTTTTTGTCCAATTAATTAATTTGTGAAAATCTAACATATCAAATAATTGTAAAAAATACCTATCTTGAAAGGAAATACTTATTTTCCCTTTCCCTAACTTCCTATGCCCATATATAATTCTAACTTAATGACTGAAAATTGCTAATTTGCCTATTTCTTGCAGATAGATTTCTAGGTTACTCCAATAGGCAATAATTATCCAATATTAATGTCGATTTCCAGCTTATCCATTAAGAAACAAGAAGCCCTTGTAGAGATTCAAAGTTTGTTTTTGGTTATCCAAAATAATGAAAGCATTATCAACGACATAGTCTAGAAAAATTTAGGAGCTTAGAAGATAAAAGTTTTTTGCACATGAACTAATGCAACTTTTTAATACAATGAAAATAAATATCCTTCTAGTGATGATCTTTTAACGTTTAGAAAATTTTATTACTAGTAATTAATGATTTTTTATGGTAATATAAATTTGGAGAATAATCTAGTCTTGTATTGACTATTCATATGCTGCCCTCACCATAAATGAGTATATTACATACATACATATATATATATATATGTATATATATATATATATTTATTTATTTATATATAAAGATTTTTCAGTTTTATAAAAAGGTATTTTCTTGCAATTACGACATAGATATATTTTTTATTGCAAAATTTTTTTTAAAAAATGGCATATTCATGTGCTATAGGTCTTTCAGGGAGTGGGTTCATCCACATCATTTCAAAAGGAAAGAATTGGCTGATGCATTAGGTATAGATCCCATAAAGGTCAGGTTCCTGCAAGTAGAAATAGGACATTCATAAAGGTAAAATACGTGCAAATAGGAAAGTTGAGCTTATTAAATAGGATAGTTCCCTCTGGCATCTACTTCTATAGATCATACTTGATCATCAAGAAAAGTTCAAAATGGTTTTGTTATTATAATGGAGCAAACATCATTAATATTCATCAACACATTCCTCTACTTTTGCAATCTAATTTAAAAAATCAAATTACTTTCTCTCATTCACCAATCCCAAGTCCACCGCCAAGGTCACCACCGACTATATAATTGCTCATCCATACTTTATCTCCTTTCACCTGTGCCCAACTCTTTTCTAAGCTAGTATTTCATCTCTTCACCAATCAATTTTTCCACCACGCCGATTTATCAAAATCTTCCTATAAGTTTTTTGATGTCTAAGTTCAGATTTGTACTTGTTTTTTTGTATAGCTTTGAAAGATTTTAGTAAAATTAAATTAATGACACTCTCCATTCAAATGCATTTAATTGAATTCAGGTATTGATTTTTTCTGTTGCAATCATTTGTTGTGCTCTCTTCAGCATTTTGCATAATTCTAATGATGATTTTGTACTAGGAGATTTTGTCCATGTTCAAAATGAACAAGAACAGAGATGAGATTACTGCTTCTTTTGACAGGTTAATCCTTAAATTATTAAAATATTTTCCTTATTCTATCCAATTAACTTTTTTTGTCTAATTAATTAATTTGTTCAAATCTAGCCTATTAGAAAATTTAATAAAACACCTATCTTGAAAGGAAATTCTTATTTTTCCCATCCACAAATTTCTTGCATCCATATATAATTGTAACTCCTAGACGGAAAATAGCTAATTTGCCTATTTCTTGTAGATTGATTTCTAGGTTACTTTATTGGGCAATAATCATCTAGCCGTTAGGTCAGTTTCCCACTTATCCGGTAAGAATCAAGTTGCCCTTGTAGAAGTTTTATTTTTGGTTATATAAAGGAACTAAAGCATTATCAACGATAAAGTCTTGAAAAATTTAGGAGTTTAGAAGAGTAAGTTTTTTGCACTTGAAGTATTTCAACTTTTTAATACATCGAATATAAAAGTAATTCTAGTGATGATCTTCTAACGTTTAGAAAATTTTGTTACTAGTAATTAATGTTTTTTGATGGTAATATAAATTTGTGAGTATAATTTGGTGTTGTATTGACTGTTCATATACTCCCCTCACCATAAATGAGTATATTACATATATGTAAAGATTTTTCATTTTTATGAGGTATTTTCTTGCAATTACGATATATATATTTTTTATTAATTTTAAAAAAATATATAAAATAGTATATTCATGTGCTTTAGGTTTTTCAGGGAGGGGGCATGCCCAGATCATTTCATAAGGAAAGAACTAAGCAATGTATTATGGATAGATTCCATAAAGATAAAGTTTGTGCAAGTAGAAATAGGACATTCATAAAGGTAAAGTTCGTGCAAATTGGAAAGTTGAGCTTATTAGAAAGGATAGTTCCCGATGGGATCTATTATTCATACTTGATCATGAAGAAAAGTTTGAAATGTTTTTGTTAGTATTATGGAGCATACATCATCCGTATTCTTCAAAGCATTCGTTTACTTTTGCAATCTAATTTCAGAAATCAAATTACTTTCTCCCATTCACCAACCCCAAGTCCTCCGCCAAGGTTTCAACCGTCTATATAATTGCTCATCCATACTTTATCTCCTTTCACCCATGCCCAGCTTAATTCTTAGCTGGTATTTCATCACTTCACCTATCGATTTTTCCACCACGTCGATTTATCAAAATTTTCCTATAAGTTTTTTTGATGTCTAAGTTCATATTTGTACTTGTTTTTTTTTGTATAGCTTTGCAAGATTTTCTTAAAATCAAATTACTAACACTCTCCATTCAAATACATTTAATTGAAATTCCATTCTGGTATTGATTTTTTTTTGTTACAATCTTTTGTTGTGCTCTCTTTAGCATTCTTCTTCCTTTTTGTTGATGATTTCATCTGAGGACATTTTGTTCAAGTTCAAAATGAACAAGAATAGAGTTGAGATTATTTTATCTTTTGGATAGGTTAATCCTTAGTTATTAAAATATTTTCCTTATTCAATCCAGTTAACATTTTTTGTCAAATTAATTAATTTGTTCAAATCTAACATATCGAATAATTTAATAAAATACCTATCTTGAAAGGAAGTTCTTATTTTTCCCTTCCCCTAATTTCTTACGTCCATGTATAATTGTAACTCCTAGCCAAAAAATTGCTAATTTGCCTATTTCTAGTAGATTGATTTCTAGGTTACTCTAATGGGCAATAATCATGCAGCCGTTAGGTCAGTTTCCCGCTTGTTTAGTTAGAGGTAAGTTGCCCTCGCAGGGTATCAAAGTTTTGTTTTTGGTTATCCAAAGGAACGAAAGCATTATCAACGATATAGCCTTGAAATATTTAGGAGTTTAGAAGAGTAAGCTTTTTGCACTTGAATTGATGCAACTTTTTTAATACACTAAATATAAAAGTCCTTCTAATGATGATCTTTTAACGTTTAGATAATTTTGTTACTAGTAATTAATGTTTTCTGATGGTAATATAAATTAGTGAGTATAATTTGGTCTTGTATTGACTGTTCATATACTCCCCTCAATATAAATGTGTATATTACATATGTATATAAATATATATATATATATATATATACACATATATATATATATAAAGATTTATCATTTTTATAAAACGGTATTTTCTTGCAATGACAACGCAGATATATTTTTTATTGCTAGAAAAATATATAAAATTGTAAATTCATATGCTGTAGGTTTTTTAGGGTGTGGGCTTGTGCACATCATTTCCCAAGGAAAGAATTAGGTGATGCAAGAGGGAAAGATCCGATCAAGATAAAGTTCATCAAGTAGACATGGGACATTAATGAAGGTAAAGTTTGTGCAAATTGGAAAGTCGAACTTATTAAAAAGGATAGTTCCCGATGGGATTGACCCTTATTGGTCATACCTGATCAAGAAAAGAAGTTTGCACTGATTTTGTTAGTATTACGAAGCATATATCATTATTATTCATCAACGCATTCCTCTACTTTTGCAATCTAATTTAAAAAATCAAATTACTTTCTCTCGTTCACCAACCCCAAGTCCACCACCAAGGTCTCCACTGACTATATAATTGCTCATCCGTACTTTATCTAATTTCCCCGGCACCCAGCTCTTTTCTAAGCTAGTATTTCATCTCTTCACCAATCAAATTTTCCACCACTTCGATTTATCAAAATCTTCCTATAAGTTTTTCAATGTCGAAGTTCAGATTTGAACTTGTTTTTTTGTATAGCTTTGAATGATTTTACTAAAATTAAATAATGACATTCTTCATTCAAATGCATTTAATTGAAATTCCATTCAAGTATTGATTTTTTTGGTTACAATCATTTGTTGTGTCTTTCCAGTATTGTGCATAATTTTGATAATGATTTCGTAGGAGGAGATTTTGTCCATGTTCAAAATGAACAAGAGCAGAGATGAGATTACTGCTTCTTTTGGATAGGTTAATCCTTAAATTATTAAAATATTTTCCTTATTCAATCCAATTAACCTTTTTGTCTAATTAATTAATTTGTTCAAATCTAACATATCAAATAATTTAATAAAAATAGCTATCTTGAATGGAAATTCTTATTTTTCCCTTCCACTAATCTCTTACGTCACATATCAAATAATTTAATAAAAATAGCTATCTGGAATGGAAATTCTTATTTTTCCCATCCACTAATTTCTTACGTCCATATATAATTGTAACTCCTAGAGGGAAAATAGCTAATTTGCCTATTTCTAGCAGATTGATTTCTAGGTTACTCTAACGGGCAATAATCATCTAGCCGTTAGGTCGGCTTCCCGCTTATCTAGTCCCTTGCAGAGAATCAAAGTTTTGTTTTTGGTCCAAATTAATGAAAGCATTATCAACGATAAATTCTTGAAAGAGAGTTTAGAAGAGTTAGTTTTTGCGTGAGAAGTATTGCAACTTTTTAATACATTGAATATAAAAGCCCTTCTAGTGATGATTTTAAGGTTTAGAAAATTATGTTAATAGTAATTATTGTTTTCTAATGGTAATATAAATTTGTGAGTATAATTTGGTGTTGTATTGACTGTTCATATACTCCCCTCACTATAAATGAGTACATAAATATTTTTCATTTTTAAGAGGTATTTTCTTGCGATTACGACATATATATATATTTTAATTGGACAAAAAATATAAAATTTTATATTCCTGTGCTGTAGGTTTTTCAGGGAAGGGCCACACCTAGATCATTTGAAAAGGAAAGAACTAGGCGATGCATTAGGGATAGATCCCATAAAGATAAAGTTTGTGCAAGTAGAAAGAGGACATTCATAAAGGAAAAGTTCGTGCAAATTGGAAAGTTGAGCTTATTAAAAGGGATAGTTCCCTATGGGATCTACCCCTATAGGTCACAATTGTTCATGAAGAAAAATTTGAAATGGTTTTGTTAGCATTATGAAGCATACATCATTATTATTCGTCAACGTATTTCTCTACTTTTGCAATCTAATTTAAAAAATCAAATTACTTTCTCTCATTCACCATCCTCAAGTCCACTACAAAGGTCTCCACCAACTATATAATTGCTCGTCCATACTTTATCTCCTTTCACCTGTACCTAGTTGTTTTCTCAGCTGGTATTTCATCTCTTCACCAATCGATTTTTCCACCACTTTGATTTATCAAAATCTTCCTATAAGTTTTTCGATGATGTGATTTTCTTGTAGGTTGAAGGGTTAATTTCACACACAACAATCAAACCAAATTAGTAAGAAACAAAGGACTCATCAAAGGTAAGTTTTGGGAGATTAGGAAATCCTTTGTAGATTTAACTACAACAACCAACCTCTTGATTTGGAAGACAACTCAATACCTCACCCAAAGTGATTGGGAGCCCAAGGTTTAGTGTATAGAACCCTAACCTAGGATGTTCTAAGAACACTCATACAAAGATCAAAGATCTTGTAAGAAAGGAAACTTCAAAGTTTCTGGAATTAGGTTTAAACTACTTTATCTAAAATGGCTGAAACAAAGCCTTTAAATAGCTAGCAAAACCTTAACTAAACTTAACAAAAGGCTGGTTAAAAATACAACTTAAAACACAAAAGAAAGGGAGCAAAATGCAGAAAATTTGTCAAAGATCGGCACTGTTGAACAGCAGCTACAGTGACCGAGTTGCTACAGTACGAGTGCTACAGTGTTCGGCGCAGGACAATGCACCGGATCCTTTTTGGAAAATTTGCCGAAAACTTGAAATTGCCACTTCTTTTTCACCCTTTCTTCCATGCTTCTCCTTGGCTTCACTGTGCACTCCCTGTGGACTTGAATTATGGTCTTTTAAGCACATTTCCAAGCCGTCAAACTCCTCAAATGAACCTTCGATATTGCAAACATGGAATAACTTCTTTGTTAGCTCAATTTGATCAACTATAGATATCTTCGTGCATTGCCTCATTGAGTAGCGTCTTTGGATATCCATCATTCCCCCTCACTTCAAAAGGATTCTTCCTCAAATCTTCAAAGTCCTATATAGAGAGAGGATGATCACCAACATTGATTAAAGAATTTAAAGAATACTTATCCAAGGACTTCAAGTTAGCCTTCTTGAGAGTTATAAGTTGATAATTCCTTACCAAACCCTTCTTCGGAGGTGGTGGTATCTCCTCGTTGGATTTGTATTCCTTCTCTCTTTCAAGGAGCTCATTAAAAGAAATAACATAGACAAGGAAAACTAGTCATTTAAAATAGCCAAGAAACCAGTTTCTATCATTTAAGCTCAAGACAAAAGAAACAACACAAGAGAAAATTCCCATTGGTCTATGACTCCATGAAGCATGATATAAAGGTTCTCTAAACCTTGAATGCATATTCGTTAAGCTAAAGAAACAATCCCTTGTCATAGCATATACATGCCCTCCATCAAAATCACTAAACATATGTGTGAAATGAATGAGAGCATAGTCCTCACATATGCTAGAATTCAAACTATCACCAAGATAGATAGCATTGTACTCATTCAAAAACAGGGGATTTTTCATAGTCATCCAAAATCCTATCATATCTCTATTCTTGGCACAAAATTCAAATCGTAACATGATGTGGTTCCAACAATCATGCCATATAGAGAATAAGAACATAATAAACTCAAGGATTTCATCATAATAAAGTCCAACTTCACTAAAGATCAATCTCTCATAAAAAATAATCTTTTCATAAGATGTAAACAAGAAAGCTCTAAAGATCATAGGCTTCTTTTTCATATGTAGTCCTAACAAATGCCTTTTAAACAAGAATTCCAAGATTCTAGGACTATCATATCTCATCAAATAAACTTCATGATTCTTAAGATTCAACAACTCAAAGACATTATGTTTAGAATACTCAAGATCATGTAAAGTACCTCCCCTAGGCATTTTATCTTGAAACTCAAGAGCTTTGTCACAAATTTTCAACATGCAATACTTCCCAGTAAGCTTGGACTTTCTTTTCACATTCACATTGAAATAGGTTCCAAACAAGAGAATAGAGCAATTGAAATCAACAAGGATTATACACAAGATACCACAAAGAGGGAAATTTGAATCAAGGATGGTAATGTCAAATATAAATAATAACTGAACATCCAAGACAAACTTAAAAATTTCATTCAAGTTTCTACCAGAGTCATGCTTAAACAAGTATATCTTTTCGAAATCTAATGTATGTCTCGAAATCCCAAATCCACTGTCTCGAAATCCTCTGTCTCGAATAACTAATGTGTGTCTCCAAAGTCCCTTCCCTTGTCCCGAAAGCCTCCTTTCTTGTCTAGAATTCAACTGTCTCTTGTCTTGAAATCACTTATATAGGTCTCGAAATATACCTATCTCGTGTCTCGAAAGCCTCCTCTCAGATCTCGAAATCTCATCACTTCCTTTCGCAGTCATGCTTAAACCAGTATATCTTTTCATCATTGATTCCCTCACAAATTCTAAATCCATGCAAGCTGTCACTAAACTCAAAGGAGCATAAGACATGCTTCCTCTAGATAAGAATTCATCATGCTTAAGAATTTTCATATTAGCACCTTGTTTATGATAAACATCTCTAGACTCACACTTAAATTGATGCTTGGAACATTCACGAATGCATAAGATACCAATTCTAAGCATTTTACCATGAGCATCATAAGTTTGGAATCTAAGAACTTCAAGAAAATATGGAAGCCAAGCATTCATGTTGATATATAAATCAAGAAACTTGAAAATTTCCACTAAATTCAACCTCTTAACATGACATGCTTCATTATCAATCTCCAACAAACAAATTGCATCAATAATCATGAATTTTATCCTCATAGCAATCAAAAGGAAGTACAACTCAAACAAGATAAACAAGAATTTAGAATTCACCTTGAGTATGTACATTAGACCTCAATGATACAAGTTATCACCGATAGGCATAGCATCAAAGATCCACAATAATCGATGATCTAAAATAAACTTCAAAATTCCATTCTTGTGCGTCCTAACAATATACTTGAAAAAGAAGTTAAAGTAATCCCATTCACTAGAATTTATCTCCAAGTTGTTCTTATGGAACAAAATAGCCAACAAGTCATACATAGATTCCTTAGGCATAAACAAAGCTTCATTTCTAATTAAAGAATCAATATGCTCGTAGAATTGACTATATATAACTTGTCTTGAAACACTAAGCACATAGTCACAAGCATGTTCCTCCACAAATGATTCCCCAATGAGCTTAAGATCTACCAATTCATCTAAAAAGATCTTAGAGATATACAATTTATTTCCACATGCTTGAATCTCATTTCTAGAACCATATTTTTGCACACATGATCCCTTAACAACTTCAAAATCCATGAAAGCTTTAACAAGACTTATAGAAGTACAAGACTCACATTCTTTGAACAAGGAATCACTATGCTCAAGAATATTGACAATGGCATGTTGCTTATGAACATCATAAGCATTTCCATAATCACATTTAATAATAGGAAACATACTTTCCTGCTCAAAGTTCAACAATTTATCACCAAGAGTAGAGATTAGAGTATACCATTTTAACATAGCACTCATCTTCTTGTTGTCCTTGTCTTCCTTCATCTTGCTTATTTCTTCAAAAATCTGGAATTTTGGAGCAAAAGCACTAGACAAAGAGTGATTAACATTAGAAATGGGTATTGAAATTTCCTTGTTCATTTTGAAACCCAAGGCACTCTCGGTGTCTTTTTCTTTCCCACATGAATTTTCAGTTTCTTCACTCAAGTCTTTTCTTTCAATGACACTCTTTTCTTTTTCCTTTTCAATCTCACTCTCATTTTGCTTCTCATGTTCTTTTTCTCTCTCAATTGGGATCTCTCCTTTTTCTATTCTCTCTTGTTCTTTTTCTTGCTCATTCTTACTATCATTTTTCACCTCAATAGGAGACTCCTCTTTCTCTGCATAGAGCTCTTCCATCATTTTCTTCATCAACAATTGATCGTTTTGGATTTCTTGTGGTGTCAATGAATTCAAATGGACTCTTCTTCCATCCTTCTTAAAAGTGTATTTATGCTTGCATCAATCATATGTAGCATCCCTTGCAACTTGCCAAGGTTTTCCTAGCAACGAATGAGTTTCTTGCATAGGAATCAGATCACAAAGCACTTCATTATCATACTTCAATATGGAAAAAGGTATCGTAATTTGCTTGTCCACCATAACCTCTTCACCTTCATGATTCCTTTGTAACACATAAGGTTGTGGATGGCTCTCACATTTAAGCTCCAATTTATCCACCACATATTGACTTAAAAAGGTCACATCATTCTCATGATCAATCATCAAACTACCTATCCTCTCAAACATGAAGCATGTTGCAAGGAATAAGGTCCCATCTTGAAGTGTAATGATGTACCTATAAAGAAAAATAGGGGAATATGGAACCTCACTTGTCACTCGTGTATCACTCTTTCCATTGGCTCTTTCTCGCTCTTTTGAACTAACCCTAATGCCTTTTTCCTCTCTAGTTCCTCTTTCTAGTCTTAATCAACTCACAAAAGAAGTGGGCAAATCACTTAGGCAAAAGCACCAAATTGATCCACACTAATCACTTAGTTGATAAATTGTAGGTATTCAAATGAGAGTCAAGAAAATAGAGTTTCAAAGAATCAAGGTCAACCAATTCAATACACAAGAGAAAACACTTAAAAGCCAAAGAAATTCTCAAATAGGTATTTTATCAAACACCTAGAGGGCAAAGTAATTATGAACCAATTTATCAATGAATTCAACTAACCCAATTCCCTTGATTTTCAAATTGAAAGATAATAAGCAATTCAAAAACAATGGGAGCTTAATTCAACATCTACCCCATCAATTTCAATAAGCTTAGACAAGTAATCTCTCAATCTCAATTTTGGTAGTTTCGAATTTGTCACCTTTTTTTTTTTTTGTCTTTTTTGTGTTTTTCAAGAACAATGTTTTTCTTCTTTTCTTTTCTTTTTTGTAGATATAGATGAACAAATGACAAATGGAATTCAACCCAAACTAGGTTTTAGGCTTAATTCAAAACAACACAATGGTTCACAAGAGAAGACAAAGATAGATGTAATAGGAAGAAAACAACAAACACATACAAGATCATATTAATTTCAAAGAAGAAAAATATGATCTTTAACACTTAAACAAAGAAAGCAAGTAAGATAGTCAAACCTTTGATGATAACC
>JAOXNR010012195.1:0-10251 GCA_028571225.1 Parsonsia alboflavescens
ATACCAATACATACAATAATCCACAATAATATATTTTATGCCCTACCATATCATAAATATATATATATATATATATATATATATATATATATATATATATTCCTTTCTTCTTAATAAGGGATTGCGAACGTAACGGAAAATTTTAAACTGAAGAGAGGCGCATTCAAGAAGGAAGACACCTTATCAAATGAATGATTGGGCAGTGCACCGCTCTTGATTAATTTCGGATGGGTGGCACTATGAGAATGCAGGGGAAATGAGATGTATCTGAGAGAATTGTCGAGGTGACCAAAATGGACCCGCCGGGGTCTCCCCTTCTGGCCGGTCGATCCTTTTCACTCTGTATTTAGAATTTCACCATCATCATAAAGATGTCAATCATTACAGTAGGGATTTTTTTTTTTCGTGGGGTAGATAAGGCATTTCTTGAGTACCATATACTGTATAATTATATATTCTATTTTAAAATATTAAAAATTAAATATTTTTCAAGAAAAATATTTCAATCTGTAAAATAACACATTTAATCACAATAATGATAAGATAATTTGATAAGTAATTAACTTATGATCAAATAGAGGGACTTGCCTTTTAAGAGTAGACTAGATTCATCCAAAAACTGTTAAAGAATCAAACAAGTCTTCTTTCCTTTCACAACAATAAATGAGTAGAATATTCAGTCAACTAAGAGCTTAGATTATTGTTTCAATTGAATTAATTTGAATGTCTTACCGACAAAGTTAGATTTCCTCCAACTTAGTTTGGACTGTTGTTAGTCTTATATTCAATAAAGCATATATGCTTTCGAGCCTTTGCAAATGCTAGTTGGGAAAATCAATTCTCAGAAACAATAAAAATATGTACTATTGCTCAGACCTTAATCCTGCGGTGTGTTGTTTGAGCAAGTTTTAGACCTAGATTTTGTGCTCAAACAACCACTCTCTTGCATGGAAACTTGAATCTTATAGTATCACTAAATCCTTAACACATCATCATTTTGCCTTTATGAAAATCCAACCAGCCTATTGTTTAATATAAGATAGAGTGCCACCAAATCATAAACCAATTAATAAAAATTGAAGAGGGTAAACACCAAGTTTTTTAATTGGAATAAGTTCAAATCTGATTTGACACGAATTAGTACATACACGGGGAATATATATATCACTCATAAAGAAATGTAATCTCAATAAGATTGATGTCTTGACCAATAATGGGTTCCTGACCATTTCACCATAGTCGGACGTTAAAGAGGCCAGTGTCTTTAAGGAGGAAGGAGGCGTGTTCCAGGTCATGGTAGAACAAGACATCAATAAGGCCATCCAAAAAGTAAAGAACCCAAGAAAGGCCAGATCATTCAATACTTGAATTGCTTTTGTTTTTTACTCATCAAAAGGTAATAGAATTCCGTCACGGCAGCACCAACCATGATGGTAGGTGTGGAATTAGAATTTCTTTACAGTTTTTTTTTTTTAAAAAAAAAACTTATTAAATTTTATTGAACAATTATATTTTAAATGATTTTTCTTTTTTACTTTAAAACAAATTTATATATATTATAACGAAATAGTATAAGTATACGGTAATCAGTTATCAATACGATCAGAAACCCTGCATTCCTCTAGCATACTTATTGTGTAGGATAGGATCTCTTACTCTAGTGGATGGAACCAACTTTTAAATTTTAGTACGCAAAAGATAAACGTTATTTAAATAGTATTCCTAATAATTTCAAACCGCTTACTGACTGCTAATAAAAATACTCCCCGATTCCTCTGTTTTTAGTAATAAAAAGAAAATCAACAGTTTCTTAGTTCAAAATATGCACATGTGGGGAAAAGGAAACCTTCCTAATTCACGATTCAAATCTTTGTATCTTGAAACTCTCAGCACGAAGATTAAATTCTTAAGGCTTAACTCCAGGGATCTATCTATTCCATTAATAGATCAGCGATGTGCGCGGCCGGGGGACAAGATCCTTTTCCATCCTATGTACGATATCCTTTCAAGATTGCTATTTATCCCTCTTTAGAGACGGCCATAATTAGATAGTAGGTTATACTAAGTAGAAGGATCTCATCATCCAACGAAGCCAAATTATGAGCTTGAAAATTTCATTACAAAAAAATGAAATTAAACTAATGTTCTTCCCAAGCTTAACACAATTGTATTCCCATGGCTAGATTACTACTACTACTCAAGGCAAGAGAATCAATCCTCGCTCGAAGGGGAACTTCCATAGCTATTATTGTCATTCCGTGGAATGAAGTACATAAAGATATATTGCCTTCCACATCCATTGCCCAACGTGACCATATACAACGTCCTTCCACCCCCCCACGCAGCTCCGAAGGGGGGTCCCTGTGGCCCAGTATCTTAGAAAATGCCTAGCATCTCAACTCTAGACCACATAATTTTTACGTTGAATTATAGGATTTAGTTTTAATTCATAAGAACAGCTTTAAAAGGGTAGTAGATAAGATCCTCCAAGAACCATGATAACAGATGATAACGTGGAATCCTCAAAGTCAAGCACAATTGTCCTGTGTTCACCAACAGACAACTCCAAGACATTGCAAAATATATCTTCTGTGACAACCAAACATAGTGGAATTCTAAACAGAGGTTTCAATTTCAAAGAGTCATCAGTGGTGGGGATGGAAGCTAGGAACATACCTGATTCCTGCTCAGAAAGGCCCCAACGTGAAGACATTCATCACATTGATACCTTATTTGTGCAAAAGAGATCATTTTCTTTTTGCCACCTTCAACCAATCTAGGCAGCACCTATTTGTTAGAAAGGGCGTGGCATGAATAATGTCAGTTATCAATATATAGACAGGTGTTACATAGGGGTAGGTTTTTCCAAAACGCAGACAGAATAAAAGCCAAATATCTACCTTTTTATCCAAATAGATTGTCACACACATGGATCAGGTGGAAGGTATCACAAGAAATCATGAACTGATGGAAACATGGAGCAGGCCATAGTAGTCATCTATACAATGCATATTTAAAATCAAGTAAGAGTATGCAAAATACAAATCATTTAAATTTTTAATACAGCTCCATATATTATGCAAGTGTTGCCCCCAAATAATACTAACAAATATTGAAATGATTGATGCATATTCTACAAAGTTAGAACAAAATGCTGCTGTTAAGAACTGCAATCATAAAATGCCAGATATTCTTTCTAAACTCTATCATTCAGAACATATGTAATCTACATCTCTACAATGCATGAATAATTGCTTCTTTCAGCTCTTATGATCTGCTTGCTTCTCGACAGTTTCCCTGGTCTGTGCAACTAATATCTGACATCCTTAGAGTAATCATAGAATTTATTCCATTGTTTTTTGCTTTTCCCCCTTATTTTGTGCTCCAGAACTAAGTTTCCTTTCACAATTTAAACCTCTTCCCTTCATGGCATATAATGATCAGAAATCTTCGGATTATGCTGGACAGGTGCAGAAGGAATGAACAGTATCACTGTGCAACATGTAGAAAGATTCATAAAAAACGTTGACCATGTCATTAATCATATTCCTCTGAGATGCCAACCTGAAAAAGAAAATACATCATTAAATTCAGAAAGACATTGAGAAACTGGAAATTGGGAAATCTTATTCATTATTTGCATGAAATTAAATGAAGATTAATAGTTCTACAATAATCCAATTCTCAGAGGGAAGCAAAAGCAACAAATGGATATTGATGATTGATTAGATCAATATCTTGAGACACTTGAACAGGAATTAGCTTTCCAGGTCAAGGATCATATTACCTTTTATTATGCCAGCAATATTTAAAAAACCTAGCTACAGTGCCCCTTAAAAAATTAAATCTTTAAGCAGGGTAGGCTTCGGAATTCCAAAGAATAAACTGGACCACAATCCCGAACTTGATTGGAGACATGTTATCAACTAAGCTCATCACCATTCCATCTATCCATCATCACACCATAAGAACGGGAACAGCATAATCTCATGTAATGTAATTGAAACAAAGTATTTAAACATTCCCTAACATCCCAGATAAAGAAGTGCTCAAAGGACTCAGTGTGGAAACTTGTTGAGTTTTCTTGAGTTTGCCCATATAATATTGATAATACTGTTAACATCATTCCTGACCCATCTTGTTTCCCCTAAACATTCCATTGACTTTACTGTAGTACTTAAACGCAAAGTCCCTTTCTGAAGAAAACAGAAAGATCTAATACAGATTAAAATTTTAAAAAAGGCTTAACTAACAATGTTGTAATCGTCAAACTGAAAAAAAGTGACACCTTCAATGGCCACATTGTTAGTTAAGCCAAAAAAAGTGTTATACATGTGTTTAGGACTGCTGGTGAAGAACGTATGCAAGGCCGGAAAACACCATAGTCAATTCCGCCATGCCAAGATAACGTATGTCAGGCACCAATGGAGTTCTGCAAAAAGTTAACAGAATTGAAGACATAGCACAAAAGCAAATGCAAGTTAGCAGGCAGATTTATTTAACCAAACAGATTAAGTCCATGAAACCAAATCAACACATCCCAAGAAGTTATCTATACCCGACACTTTCACTTTTATCTGCTTTTATTTTCTTAAGAGGAACTCTTTTTCATACTATTGCTTCTTTTAAGCACTGAAGAGGCCTTTATTGTTCCAATAATTCGATTTGACACAAGACGTCTGGACTTTGTCTAGGGCAACGATACATTTATTTATTATCATACTCAAATTACTGTTGCAACTAAATCAGAATTGTATGGTGCAATTTGAAATCCTGATGTAGACAGTTTTTCTCAACAAAAATGTATTTATTCTCAAGCAACAAGTTACAATCCATTTAGGTGACAATGGATTATAGGACAATTAGCCCTACTCATGAGCTTCATTGCAGCACCACATCGAGAGATTAAACAGATAGACAAATGAGATTTTAGGACTGCATGATGCAAATATGAAAGGGATGTGCTGATTACAAGTCTGCAATAAAAGTTACCATAACAAGAAGCAGGGGGCAGCAGAAAACATGTCTACATCATAAACTAGGGAACAATAAGCCATTAAGTAGCGTAACATCCTATTCCATAGAGTTGATTTTGGGGACTATGTTCATTCCTTTGTTCATGTACCACAGTACAGGAAATAAAACTCAATCCACAACCAGATAGAAGTTAAAATTTCCGAGTGCAAAGCTTACTCTTGATTCCAAAACCTTCTTGCTCTCACTGAAATACTGGTTTGGATGATTAATCCCAGCATCACAGGATGCATTATGAACAGCTTCAAATGTCAAGGTGCAAGCCAACTGCACATAGTTTTCAGAGATTTTCATGTAGCTCCGGGAAGACAAACCAAAATACCCAAGAGCAATACAATAGCATTGAAGGACACTAACCTGATAGTGCCTATTCCGCACCTTGTCTATCACATCCTCTAATGCACGATTTCCTACTCCCATTTTACTGAGAGCAGCTCTCAAATTCTCTTCACTGCTCAGGAAGAATGGCAAGACACGAGCATTAGGCCCACAAAAAAAAACATTTGACAGTATCCAGCCTAGAAACACATCCTGGATCAAGTTTTCCAAGTTTGGGGTACTACTACTACAAGGGAAAGAACTTTAGAGGCATAATCATCAGATAATGAATATACTACTCATCGAAAGGACAGTGATTAAAATAAAGTTGTGCTGAGCATACTATAGGAATCCATGTGCACATAGTTATTGGCTGCAATAAATGCTCTTTTTCTATTTTGTGTGGACAAATTTTAATATTTCAAGAGCAAAGCATACAGGAGTAAATTCATATTTTGTCAGAGCAAATGTATGACCTGAAACGACGATAAGGGCAGCCATGATGATCACCAACACCTGGTGTTGAAGATATAATCTTCTGGCACGAATAAGGTGTATAATCCTGCAGTTATGAATAATAATAAGAGTGAATATCAGTGAAAGCACTAAAATATTTTAGAAGTACTAGTTGATAAATTTCTAAGACTGAGTCTTTGACTGAACAAAAAGAAGAAATGAAAAGGCAAAATTCTATTATGTATATTGTTTAGCCTTTCTAGAACTTGAATCAGGTTTCTAAAAGAATGGAGTAATAATCATGTTCAGCTCCTTGTTATCTTAATTTCTTTAATGTCACCTTCTTTGGTACTAAAAACTAAGTTAGCTTAGTACTTTTATGGTCAAATTCTGCTTTAGACCTGCTTTCAGAAAAGCATATGATTCAAACAACCCAAAAAAGTTAATATATTTGAAAATTATGTGACTGGGATGACTTACTGTTCTCTTCCCTTCTTTTCCATAATTGTGGCGTATACTGTATGCATATTCTTTGTCAAACCTTTCAGTACCAACCTGCAAAAGGGAAAATTTTACATTTGTACAAACACAGGCAATTTGCAATCTTAAGAGGACAAAAGGCACATTCAATCAAGCTGATGGTAGTATTTCTCACAATATATTATATCAAATAAAAGGGAGAATTGAGGGAAAGAAAGACTGAGTAGGTAAAATTGAGTCATACCTTCCTGGAGAACTCTGCTTTCCAGAATGCAAGAGCATCATCTAACTTCAGCCCAACACCCTGAAATAAACCATAAAGCGGAACAGCTAAAAAATTTCCATTGCCAACAAAAATATAATCGAGTTAGAAACTCAAACACTACATTTTTCATAAAAAATTATAACAAAGAAATCAAATTATGCCAAAAATTGAATGTTTCGAATATTCTTTTTCCCCAATTGTTAAAGGTTTACTGTTAACTTCTCTGATAAATGATTCATGTGGAAAATTCTGATATTATCAGAAACAAATTAAATTCAGTAGTAATACAAAATTTATAAGCTGAAAACAATTCAACATGAATAATAACCCCTGATATGCACGTGACATGGAACATACTCAACATCATCAACTCTATCTAAACGTAAGATTATGATGCTAATGCAAATCATAAAATGCAGAACAGTCCAATTAATTAAGCTGTTCATAAATGTATAACAAATGGAATCACAAATTTGGATATTCCAGTTTAAATCTGCGACCTTGAGAAATAGACCCAGCTGCATCCTCCCACCATGCTTCAAATGATGATCCTCTCTTAGCTGCAATAGATCATACAGTTTCACAGAAATTCATTGAGAAAAGAAAGATTTTAAAGAAAAAAATTTTAAAAAGAATTGAGAAGTGGGTATCTGCAATTCAACAGCTAAAGAGAACTACTAAAGTTAAGAAGTAAAAGAATAAAGGGAATATTTGTTACTTTTTCAAAGAGATGACCCATGCACAGAGGAAAAGAGCTTTTAGCAACTTGATCAATGTCTTTTAAGGAGACTTCCGTAAATTCTTTTGACTGCAAAAAGTTCACTTATTTTATCAGTGTCAATTGAATTCATTTAATAATAGATGAAGACAGACAAGCTAAAAAGTACCTGAGTATAATCTGGTCCTAAGTAGCTTGATGATAAGGATTCAATGACCTAAGTAGTAAATGGATGAGTGACAATGTAAAATTCAAGAGAGCAAAAGTTTACAATTCGTTCACCACTTACAGGAGTCAAACGATCTTTCTCTTGTCCTCTGATCATGGATGTCCATTTTCTGTGGAAAACACTGGATGTTATGAATATGCAATTCTTAACATATTATTCTAGACATTTCCTGGTACATTATTTAAGAAAGACATCGGGAACATTAATTCATAATATTTTGGTTCATATTTATTGACGTTTCATCAAATGAAAATGGTGAAAGAAAATTTTGAAATAACTATAGCTCATATGCTATTAGGCTTTGTGCTACTATGAAACGAAGTCCATAGTAAGAAAGATACTAAGCTTGGCAGCACTAGACAGGAGATTAAGAATGTTTGACAATTACATTTGGATGTTCTCACCAACCACCATATTATCTCACATACATGCATATAAAGCAGCTGAAACAGCTGCTTTATCATATAGACCAATCATCACCAATAATAACTTCCATTCCATTTAGATGTCACAGAGGCATCCATGGCTACAATAGTAATTCAAGCATTTATGAAAAAATAGCAAATGAGATGTGAGAAAATCGGTTCCTTCATAATTCCATTTCATTGTCTTCTTTCCATGATTAATTATTCAGTAGGGTCACGGACAATACAAAATGAGATGTCAAAAGATTGTCATCTTATAATCTCATTACTGGATTAAAGAGGCAGGGATTAGCTACTCCTGATTGTAAATATTTCCTTAGTTTCTTTAACTTGCTAATAGAATCCTCTCAAAAATTCTAGGTTTTTTATTGGGACCAAGGTTCTAGAAAGCAGTGATGCAGCACTAGCAAAAACTTCCCTTGAACTTAATGTTTAATACTAGCCTAAGGGGAAAAAGAAACAATACTAATGCTCAATATTCCATGCTGCAACGTGTTATTTCCACACGAGGAGAACAAACATTCTGGAAGTTCAAGAGGTATACCTGTTTGTAAGGACAAGTGCTTTTGATAAAAGACTTCGAAATTGTGTGACAACAAGAGAAACCACCTGTGTCAGTGGTATATAAGTTATTCAGAGGTAATATATCCAAATAAACATGGATAGAACTCAATCAACCAGTTTTCAGTTCACCTGGCTCACAGCAACATATGCATTCCCTTTTTGGATAAACACACGACGAGTTGCCACAAGGTCAGGAACTTCTTCAAATGGAACCTGCATTCATCAAAACACAAGATTGAGAAAAGAGCCATATGATGTTTAAATCAGCAATCTGCAAGAAAATATGGGTCAAAGCTAAGGTAATAGAATTATCATTGTTTCTCAAGTATCAAGAAATTTCACAATGAAATTAGAACTAGATATCTGCTAATTGCTATCCAGACATAAGAGAATCACATAAATTCCATAATGCAACGATGGTAGCATCTCATGGTTTTAGTAATCTGCTTGGGTGAATTCAAGAATAAAAAGGCCCAACTCATATATTTGCCAGCGATATTAGCAATGGACTGGATATAGCATTTTTGGAGGAATAATTTTTGTAGCATGCCTATAATACGCAAAATGCTTCCCATGTGAAATATTTGAAGTTGTTGGTCCATCTTTCTTGTACTAAAGTGAGGTGCCCTATTGTCAAAAGCAAGGGACTCGTTTTTCTTGTTTTGGGTGGATCAGTAGGATTAAAGTAAACTTACTTTGTAGAATATAGTCTCTGCTGCAGAAATCAAGGTACAAAAAGATAATGTCAGCCAACTTTGGATTTTATAATTTCATCAACAAGAGAAAAACATCAAACTATTAAGTCTTCGAACAAGTACCGCCAGAGAGAGATTGGCTAAGAGATCGGGCAACTTGTGCCAATTTGTCTTTCACATTCTGTAAAGGGAAATATGCAAATGAAAAGCTAAGAATATGGGATAACCATACTGAAATGGCAATTGTACTTTTTGAAAACATTGAGATAAAAGTGTATGCTCACTAGGAGTTCACAGTATCTAGTCCATAATGTACCTCATATTCAGCACTGCTCACAGTTTTATAAGGAAGATGAAATTCTGCCATCAGTGCCCTCTGTGCACAAAAGTAGCAAATAATAAGCGACAACTAATTTACAAAATCTCAAATCTAACAACAAAAACACCAACCAATGGAAAAAAGATACCATACATAGATTAACAAATCACACCTGTGCTTCAGCACTTTCAGACCGAAATCGATACCGGAACAAGGTGGTCTCCATGGAAAGATACCATTTCCTTAGCTCCTCCCTAAATTATCATATATTTAAGGGGAAAAATCAAATTGACTATAAAATTATATTTAAGCAGAATTAGCTTCTTCAATCAGAAACATCAGAGCAAACAATAGAATCCTTACGATCTACAATAGACAAGTCGAAGGACAAAGTGGGATATTACGTCCTTGTTAACAAACTCAGATGCCAGTGGATGCTTCATATGCAATTTCCATAGATCATCCACCTATTTGAAACCCATAAATGAATATCGGAATTCAAAATTTTAAAAACAATTAAAAGTGATGAAGTGGAAATGAAATATAAAGGGTATTTTTTCCAAATGGAAAATAGGGACATACCAACTTCATCATTTCTTCAGGTTTCTTTCCCCGGGACAGCCCATCAGAAATTCCTCGGAGAACTGCATTAAAAGCATAGGAACTGAAATAAGACCTAATATAACACTTCATCGACCAAAGAAGAGTCTGAACTTGATTGTTTTAGGGGGGGGGGGGGGGGGGGGGG
>JAOXNR010012195.1:10261-30592 GCA_028571225.1 Parsonsia alboflavescens
TGACTAAATATATATATATTTCAAATTTTTGACGAAAACCGTTGACTAACCGCTTTGGAAAAAAGAAAATTTTTCCAATATCAAAAACATTGTATCTACAAATCGAAGCCATGCAATAAAATAACTCAATAACAGCAGAATTACATACCTACAAAGTTCGGTGAGGTCATAAAATAATTCCAACGGTCAATTGACCAATAATTAACATTAAGGACCACGAAAGCTAGGGAAATTCACAAAAACCTATGTTTATTTTATTTTTATGTCAGTAATGCAGGGAATAATATACATATTTATCTTAATAGCTACGAAATGGGGGAATCTGAGTGGCAACTAGAGAAAAAGGAAACCTCGCAGGCGATCGATGGCATAAAGCTCGAAGTCTTCGAGTCTAACTTCGAGAGCCGGGGCAGAACGGTAGAGAGGGAGAGTCCGAACGGCAACTTCCGAAGAAACAAAACTCCTCTGAGATCGGACCGCTTCCATTTCCTTAAGCGCTTGTCAATTTCCGCCGTCAAATGCTTGGAACTGAGCTAAAGACTGATAATTTCTAGGAAAATGGCGGGAAATAAGCGTTAAAAAGGGCATGGTTGGCCTGGGCTTTGGCCGTTGAGCAGTTTTATTATGAGGCCCAGGGGCCAAATCCACCCTATTTTTGGGCCTTTTTTGATGAATTTTTTTAATTAATTTATATTTAAAATATTTGATTTTCTTTATCCTCGATGAGTAAATGTTTCAATACACATTTTGTTGTTGCGTTATTTTATGTTATACCAAAAAAAATTATATATCACTATATAAAAGTAGTACTGGCAATGATAAGAAGTAATTTTTCTTATTACCTTTACTCAAAATTAAATGCTAGAAAATAAGAAAATTGCATCATTGAATTGTTTTTTTTTTCCAAAAAATTGTATTCAATATTAGATATCTTTTAATTAAAAAAAATTATCCAAAACTAAAAATAAATGAATCTATCGTCATCCATTATATAAATTGTTTTATAATTTTCTCAATATATAAATTTAGAATTTACATGACAAAATTTTATACACAATATTTTATTTTCAAGTCCTTACGTAGGCCATCCAGAAACGGCCAGGTCCAAGATCGAAATTTTTATTTTCAAGTTATTGAGAAGATAGAAATTCAAAAGAAAAATCTGGAGACCATTTTAAATCATCAAAGAATAGAAAAAAAAAAAAATAGTTTCAA
Organism: Parsonsia alboflavescens; assembly: GCA_028571225.1. Classification (NCBI taxonomy): domain Eukaryota; kingdom Viridiplantae; phylum Streptophyta; class Magnoliopsida; order Gentianales; family Apocynaceae; genus Parsonsia; species Parsonsia alboflavescens. The sequence goes on from JAOXNR010012195.1 coordinate 11,477, forward strand.
CAAATATATACAAAAATATGCTATAAAGTCACATTTATACTCTAGAAATATATATATAACAAAAGTCCGCTCCAACCGTTATCGTAACGAAATTTTTACTACAGTGCTTATCCAGTCAATCAAGTGAAGCAAAAATTCCGTTACGATAACGATTGGAACGCACATTAAGGCGTGCTCCGAAACGCACCTTAGCAAATCCGTACATAAATAAATAAATATATATATATATATATATATTAAAATTACAATGGAATACAATAGAATCCACCATATGAACACTGTTGCATTTCATTGCAATTTATTTATGTATAAATCAAAGTGCGGTCAGCCACAATGAAGCTGGTTCGAAGGGATATCATCAGTGATATGGAAATGTGCGGGAAGTAGATTCAGCTTTGATAATAAATGTACGAAAAAAAGAGAACGTTTTTACATTTTTCTTTGTTTCCTTTCAACAACCCCCCAAATGAGTAGACCATAACTAAAGAGTTCATACATGTATGTATCCTAAATCAACCTTATAAAATTAACTCAAAACTCTACAAAATTCAGAGACCAATAATTATGGTGTGAAGCACTAATTACTGAGGACTCAACCGAGGTAGTAAATACTAACGAGGACTCCATCGTCAAAAGGGCAAAAATTGTATTTTATGTGTGTTTAATTGTTGAGATCAAGCTTTGAAAGACACTGATAAACTGAAGGCACGCCTCACCATTGAAACGGCCCCGCCTGAAGACTTCAGGCTCAACAGACCAGAACCAGAAGATCCATTGCTTGCATTCCCAACCGGGTCCTGAGGATTGCTTTGGCCTAATGCTCCGGATCCATTTGAAACTTCAAGAAGCTGCAAAAATAGAAGTATTTATCTGTCATATATTTTGCCACAAATAGTAACTGACCAATAAGGGAAAATCAGCATTACCCTCAGGCCTGAATCTGCTCTAGCTCCTTCTTTTGATACCTGAAATAGAAATAAACAAAGCAAACACACTTCATAACTGTATCATATGCACAGGAGAAAATAAGAAGATGAACAAGAACTGTGTTTTGAATCTTGGGAAAGAAATATTCATCCGCTCCAAAATAAAAGATGTTATGTTTTCTACTGTCACAACAAGAAGCAAGCACCTCTTTCCGGCCCCTTTTTGCATAATCACTAGAAATGTCCTTTTTTTGCTGAAGTAGTAAGCTTAGTAGGTCTTTCTTTACATGACAATGAATTCTACTATTTCAAGAAAACTGGATAGAGACAGTGATATTCTTTAAGCAAATACGTGTGTCATTGCTCAGCCCATAATTTCTATAAAGAGAGTTAGTACCTTGACAGGTCCTTTAGAAGTAGAGGGAGATGGTGGTTCCACTAACAAATTGGAAGGCAATGATGCAGCCTGCAAGAAACCATTTAGAAGGTAAGAAAGAAGAAATTAGAAAATAGTATCAACTATCAAGGGTATTTCCAAACAAAAATATCTCTCCAACATGGAAAAATGTCTCAAGTTCCAACAAACTTCAGAATTCTTATCCATCTTCCATCTGAATCTAATTCAGTTAACACAAGATTCACTAGAAAGGAAAGCAAAGTGCACGAGAACAGCACGTGCTGAAATCTTGAGAATGTTATTATACTTAATACGGATTTAAATTGGTTTTAAACCCACTTCAAAACAGTTGCAGAAATTAATTTATCAAGATAGGCATCCATCCAAACAACAATAAGGACTAGTCCATACCGTATCTTATCATCACAGTTTACATTCAGCAAAAAAAATTTCAACTAGTCTTAGATCTTCTTATTTAATCATCAATCAGAATTGTTCAGACTTCCGTCTGGTGCAAGTTCCTAGATTTTTGTTGACAACTGTCAAAAGGATAAACAGCCTAGAGAAGAATCCACCACCACAAAAAGGGGCCAGTATCAGTATTAAGCCAGTTGCCTCTTAGGTCATTTAGAGTAAATTTATTTGTTGGTCCATGGCTCATGCACTGTAAACAATGTTCTCACCTGAAAAATGTATTTTAAGAAAGAAAAAGAAAAGAGGGAACTTTCCAAACACTTAGACCACCCAAGATGATGTTCTAACAGATGTCCTCACTGTCTCTAAAGATTTTGAGAGGAAAAGATGGTATTAGTTTGGGAGGGAAGCTTTCAAATGTATTCTGCCACAAAAAATCAGAACCAGTATCGTTCAGAGTAGAGAGCATACCCTAGATGGCGAAACTTGTGGCAATTCAAGAGCAGGTCTGGATGAACCTGATGAGCCCCCCTGAAAGAATTAAACATATACACTTAAGAAAAAACATCAAGAAAATATAAAATGCAATTTATGGTCATAAGAGCGTTTGATCATGCCTGCATTTGATTCCTGGTTCTGTGATTTTGGTAATTCCGAGCAAAATTAAGCAACCTACCTAAATTTCCAATTGTTTGTCCCTGAATAAATAATAATAGGATGTCATCATGATTTCTAGACAGAAAACTAAATAGTATGACACAGAACATACAGACTGGAAAAATAAAACACAGTACCTGTTTATCTTCAATGCTACTAATTCTATCCTCCTGTATCACAAATTTTATAAATTTTCATCAGGAACAGAACTAAATACAAGTTACAAAGGGATAAGAAATACAACTTCAAAATAGTTATACTGCAGGCCGCGGCAGATAATGAATTACCATGGATCGAACAACATGATGAATTGATAGGGTCTCAGTATCCGTCCTTCTCACTTCTCCTAACAGCTTTGACACCTATCAAGGAAGTTGAATGCTCTAGGAGTTAACAAGAAATGTTAAACCATCAAGGTAAAAACAAAAAAGACAACCATAATTTTCATCACACCTCATCTTTTGTAGCTGCTGTATTATCTGCACATTCATCAACTTTACATTCCACTGTATCAATTTTTGAAGATAAATGCCGCTTTGCCGCCTGGACAATAAAGAAAATTTTAGCAAAATATTTGAACACTTTGATGCATTATATAATTAATATTGCCACCTCATTCCTAAAGCTTTAGAAGCATTCTTATAATAGATTACAAAATGTCTTCACTAATCTCAAATATCCTGCCCATCCACCCCAGATTATAGATGTTTCTGCTCTTTAATTTAGTATTATTTACTTCCTAAATATATTTAAAAATTATTGTGTATAAAACAATGAAGAGAACAGGAAGAAATGATAGCCTCACAAACAATAATTGCAGAACAGGAGAAAAAAGATTAAATTACAAAAAGGAATAAGACAAGCATTGTATAAGCTCATTTTTAAGTTCAACCATGTTATAATATAAGGTTTTTCTACTATAGGAAAAGGTAGATTAATACAAACACCCAACGATCTAAGAGATGCTACTAAACTTCACTCTTACATCTGAACATTCTCAACCATTAAGTTCCGGAAACTAATAGTTCAAATCAACTCGTTTGGACACAGACCATTAATTATGCTAACATGAAACAATTCATTGACCATTCCAAAGAAATGGGCTGTCAAGATTGAATCCATAACTAGCAATTTCAAGATTGGGAGTTCACTTTAATTATGCATGCTTTCTAATTGACTGCATTAGTCATCTGCTACAGCATTAAAGAAAAAGCCACATTAATCTAAAATAGATAGGTCAAAGTTCAAACTAGTGCACAATCACGCTATACATGCATTAAACTGGTACTCCTATAAAATAAAATAGAAACATGAGAAGAAAACACTTGCCGAAATTGATGAATAAACTTTCTCGAGCTCTTTAGATACATTGCTGCAGGCATCAGACAAACTGCGGCGGGTTGCAAACATCATATCAGAAAGTTTCCATCCCTAGAGGCATAAACAGGATTTCAAATTTTAAAAATCAGCATCAAAATAAGTCCAAGAAAAGAGGGAGAGGGAAAGTGAGAGAGAGATAAATCACAAAAAATAAAAATAAAAACAAGGGAATAAACACAGAAAGATAACTACATAAGCCCATCAAAATTAGAATGTTTCAATTTCAAGGAGTGAAAGGGCAAGAAAATATACCCCCTCTTAGTATATAATGTAGATACCCGTTACATGAACAGATAAAATAAGACTTTGAGGAAAGGTCAGAAGATTTAAAAAAAAAAAAAAATGGTGTATTAAATATAAAATGAGGTTACTATCTGCTCATAGATCTACTATGGCAGCTGTAAACAGATTAATTTTCCCAGTCGCAAAGATTTAGCTCACCCTCCTCAACTCACCAAGAACACTTTGGGACGGTCAAGGGAGGATGATATGCTATAACCAGATGGCTAAGAGAATAGTAGATTTTACCTTCCACCAAATATAGCCGCATCCAACCACTACAACAACAATAGTTATAGTGTATCTGCCAGAACCTGAAAAGAAATCATCCAAATAGAAGGATAAAAAACCCAATAAATTGTAATAGTTCGTACAATGATATTAAAAAGCTAATAGAAGACAAACAACGAATGGCTTAATAAGATGAGGACCTTAGCTCTTTAAGCCAGTAAAGGGAAAAAAAGACACTAATCATAATCACAAAGAATCCTACACCAAAGGAATAAAAATCAGCCATATAGTTATCCATTCTCTCTAACAAGATGATAAATTGAAAGCGGGACACTCAAATTCTACACCAAAGCAGACTTCAATAAGTGTGACACTGGTAATGGGGATCCAATCCATAGAAACACCTCGGAATCCAAATTAAGCAGATATTAATTTACCAGGAAAGACATTCAAAGTTCAGTCTTATTTACAGAACCATATACAATAATGTCACCAACCTTTTTGAAAACAAATAGCATTCTGTTACTGATCACATGCACATCTTGCAGTTAAATAAGTATAAACATAGAAGGGTATCATAGGAAGACTGCACGAAACTCAAATTGCATAGTAAATCAAGAAGAATGTTTATATGTATCCCAACAAAAAAAGGAAATGAATCTGCTCGAAACAGCAAACCTGAACCAGTTGAAGTTACAATTGTAATTTGCCTATTTGATGCCAGAAGTTGTAGCTCTTCCCGAAGACTATTAACCTGTAAAGATGAAATATACATTGCTACGTCAATTTTTTTTTTTTTTTAAAGGAAATAAAACAGATGTTACAGTGAGTACATTAAAGGTCATGCAGAATTTGGGGAAAAGTGGAGAAGAGAGTCAAGGAAATGCTAACCTGCTGCAACAACGATGCATTATTTTTTGGTTTGGCATTTGAAGTGGCAGAACCATCATTTTTAAGTTGCCTGAAGGCAATCTGCAACAGAGGACTAGTGATTGGTCCATGCATGTGTAAAATAATGACACATTTGAATCAAGATATACTAAAGATCTAATCAAAAGAATGTCAACAATGTGGTAATTGTTTATCCAATTTCCAAAAGCAAAATTAACCTTTAAGGCACCAGAGAAGTAATCAGAGACGTTTAATGCACGTCCTTCTTTAGCTAGAACTGAACCTATGATGCCTGAAAATCATAGAATATATCATTTATCAGTAAAAAAATAAAATTGAATTGTTCTCCAAAAGGCAAACAGATAAGGTATCTAACTTAAAAATAGATTCCTCATTTAATATCATCCAGAAATGCACACAAAAGTATACAGTTAATGCAAAAGCAGCTTCAAGGAGATTCCCAAAATGTTTCCTGTCAAAAAAATCCCATAAACACACTCCTAGAAGAGCATATAGAATCCAGCAAGTAAAATTTGATAATGCCAATGAACTGCAGTGTGAATACGACAACAAATTGAATAGACCAAAAGAAGGAATAGGGAAAATTATACATCCCTGCTGACTGGTTGTTTTCTGAATTATGTGGTTTAAGGTTTTCAGTCGATCCGTATTAGTAACAAAACAAGTGTTCAAATCAACAACAAAGGAAACAATACTCAAACCGCCTGTTCGTTCTAAATTTCTAAACTAATTCCACATGAACAAATCCCAATCCGTTGAAAATAAAGCCTCCATTAAGAGATAATATCTGACCACAAACGGAAATTATTCAAACTGGTACACCTCTCAGAGACATAACTTGCAGACGTTAAAGGCAAAACTTAGTCCCAGCACCTAGCCTGAATATCTAGAGGTAAAATATTGAACTTGACAGGGTATACAACACTTTAAAGAATCTAGCTCACAGTGATTTTCAAGTTGCTAAGTTGCCTCATCCGTTCAGAGAAAAATACTTCAGGAATGCCCCGAGCCAACACTTACACTATAATGTAGACAGGCACAAGATTAGATTGGGTTGTGCGCATCCAACAAGTTACAAACACATTTATACAAAGTGAGGGAGTGAACTAACACCTCCTAATAATCTTATAAATTATTTTAAGGCATGATTGCTGTTCCAAAGTTGAAGAACGCTGCTGGAACTGCTACTAACTTCTACATTTTGCCTCTGGTAAGCAAAAGGAAACATCATTTTTTCATCTGAAGGTCTACAGAGCATCAAATCTAAAGATAAATGTATATAAACACACATATGTATAATAGACAACAAAAAGACTGAATCATTCATTCAATCCACATAACTAAAGGTAAATTTTAGCATCAATACCCTTCTCGCAGGTAGCTTCCTACTGAAACCACAAATTCAACTGCCTATGCAGTCAATAGAGCTAATCCTCTAAACCAATGTACCTTCCTTAGAAGGTCACAAAGCAGCCCCGGAATCACAACCCTCCTTAACAACAGAAACCTAGGGTTTATCAGCCCCCAATTTCAATTCCCAGATATTTAAACAAAAATAAAACACAGAGACTTGAAACGAAAACTAAACGTAAAAACAACAACAACTTTAATAACCACATATTAGTTAATATCATAAGAACCGCCAAAAAGAAAACAGTCTAATAAGATACCTGCTCCGACGAGAATCGTAAGCTTGCCCAAAGGTAAGGCCATCCTCTAAGAAGAAAATTAATCAATAATCAACAAGAATATGCTAGAGAACAAGAAGCATTAATTCCTTTTTTAGTTCGACAAACCGAATTTCGGGAAACAGAAGGAGGAGAGGAAGGAGAACAGAGACTGATGTTCTTGGGGAACAAGATTTCTGCTCGATGTAGTGAAGAACTCCTCCAAGTACACCAACAAACCCTTGTATTTTTGCGGTTTTTTTTTTTACTAATTATTTCGTGTAATAGTATTATACTGAAATACCAATATTCTTTTTCTTTTCTTTTTTTGACAGAATCTACCAATATTCTTGAAAAGATATTAAAGCTGATATACTTAGCTCAAAAAATATTAAAAAAATCGAAATTATGTCACTTCTGGTCCTTACCAGTGTTCTTAATGAGTTCAATGAAAATAGACAAAGATTTTTGTGTTTTATGCTAATTTTACCCCTTAAAAAAATGATTGGCAAATAAATTTGTTAGATAATTTTCTTTTTGGCATTGCTTTTATTACAATTTACTTGTATTAATTTAATACTTGATTAAAAAAACCCTTTTAAAAGTATGTTTGATTACGTGAAAAATATAATTAAAAAAAACATGTGAGGAGGGAAAATAAATGTAAAAGGGAATATATAAATTTTCCCCTCTTCCTCCTACTTTGGGGGTTTTAAAGACTACTCTAAATAATTTAAATCTAACGACAACAGATTAAGTTACTTCTCCATTCTTAAAAAAGAAAGAAAATCAAAATAAATATAACCCACATGAGTAAGGTAGAGTATTAGTATTAACTTTTGGAATATTGGTATTTTTTAGTCCTCCACCTGTTTCATTTTTATATGTTTGATTCTATTTTTTTTTCTTTAATCTTTTTTATCTTTCAATAATTTATTTTTGTGATTTTGATCCATAATATATTCTTTGTATTTTCTTGACCCATTGGAAAATGGTATTTTAAGAATTTCAAAAGTTTTCTTACTAGGTCAAGCCGAGTTAGCCTAGGTTTCTAATAAATCATTAAAAATTAAGATTTTTGTTTAAAAATATATTTGAACTTTGCTTCTCATATTTAAGCCCGTCAATTTGGACTTGGATCCATAGGAGCCATGGGCCCCATGTATATAGGTTAGATCGGGTTAGATTTTAGATAGTCCATTTAATATTGGGCTTCCGTGAACTAGGCCCATTAGAAATTTTGTTAGGTCAAATTGGAACAAAAAAAAAAAAAATCCTTTCTACCTAATATAATCTAAGCTCGAACAAATTTCGTTCTTTTTTTTTTTTTTCTTTTCAACATTCATCTCTCTCTCAGTCTCTCTTCCAAATTCCTAATTTAAAGAAGAAAACCCTAAATCTACTCTACTAACACCGGTCCACACCACTTGCACCGATCACCTCCTCTCCAGTCTCCAACATAGAGTTGCAGTAGCAGCAGCCAAAGTCGATGCCACTACAACAACATCCACTTAGGCCGAAGCAGAGCAGGCTGAGCAGTAGAGGAGGAGTCTTAAGTGAGCAGCAAAGCAGCGAGCAACTGAGCAAATCAAGAGCATCGTTGGGCTGCACCACTCCAGCCAGTCACTGACTTACCGATTTGTTCCTTCGAACTTCACGAGGACCAATATAGTTGAAGCTGATTCCAGCCTTGTTTCTACCACTATTACTACTTGTACTTCAGCTGATTACGTCTACAAAGTATAGGCTTTGTTTTGTTATTTGAAGCCAGAATTCTAACTGGGCCTTTGTTAATACTGCTCATAGTATTTTTCTAGTTACTTGGATCATAGTCTCTTTGGTGATTGGATTGGGTATGTTGTTACATATCAAAGCTTTTACAATAGTTTAGTACTTTGGGATTGATCACTTGGTTTAGTGTTTCTTCTGCACTCTAAGCTAGCCTTATCAAGGCATTAGAAGCTGTTTTATCTTTTTTAAATTGCTACAAAGAAACTTTTGTTGTCCCATGTTTTGTTTTTCATTGTATTGATATAGTTGCGATAAATATAAGAATCATCTAAATGGATCCACACAACTGCTTATTTGCTTTATCTTACAGAGAAAAAACAGAAGAAATCCTTTTCTTTCTCCTATGGTAATCTTTGGCTTTTAGGTGTTCATTGACAGTTGGTAGTTGTACGCCAAATTCTCGGGAGCCTTTGGTAGTATCTAAGAGAATTTCACTGCTGCTATCTTCATGTGAGTCGTAGTTTATTAAGCACATGCTTTGGACTATCAAGTGTTTCTGGTAAAATCATTAGTAAAATCAAATTGATGAATGTTTCTGGTTAAGAATAAGTATAAATCTTTATATGTTTTGCAGCTGATATGGTGCTTTTTGAGACACATCATCATTCAAAATTGCATTTTTGAACTAGGATTAGTGATTTAATTTCTCATTCTTTTGTTTTAAAAGTTTTAATTTAAATTTTATGTTTGTGATTTAGATAATGGATGAGGAGATTGAGTTTGGAACTTTTGTGGATTGTGGAGGAAATATGGATGTGAATAGCAGAAGGACTTCTAATGAGCATTCTTCTCCACCACCTATTGCCAATGTCAGTATATCTGAGATTCATGGTGAGGGCAGTAGTTCTACAAGGGCAAGAAAAGCCACTTCATATATTTGGAATTATTTGAAGAGAGTGGGTAAAAAAAAGGATGGGATTAAGAGAGTAGCTTGTAATAGTTATGATGAAGAGTTTAAGGTGAGTGCATGATGCAGTACAAGTAGACGAGCAAGATCAAGATTGTTTAATAATTTTACTTCTTTAATTAGATAGAATTTTATTTAGAAACTTGTTTTATTTTTTTATTGTTTTCTTCCTGATTTTTTTTTTATTTCCTAGTCTTATTAGGAAAATAATATTTAGCTTTAGTAGTTTACTTGGATTCTATTTCCTAGTCTAATTAGGAACACAGAACTTCTACTATTATAAATAAGAATGAATGCCTAAGAGCTGGCTCTTTTCGGCTTTTACGATTTTTTACTACTTCAAAATTTTGTTTTCGCTTGATTTTAATTTTCGTCTTCTAACTACTTGCGTTGAAGTTTGATTATAAAGAAAATTGGATCAGGTTTTATTTTCATTTCTTGTTTTGCAAGTTTCTGAACAAGAACGAATCTTCAGATTCTATTTCCGATTGCGTCAGTTGGTATCAGAGCCAAGATCCGAGATGTCAAGCGGAAACATGGATCCGACTATGGCTACGATCTTGGAAGAGTTGCGTAGTGGCAGGGAAAAGCGTGACCGAGCCATGCAACAAATCCTAGAGAACCAAGCTCAAGCTAACAGATGGTTACAATATCTCCAATGCATTCAATGTGCAACATTTTTCTCGCTTCTATGGAGACACACAAGCTTGAGGACAAGCTCTCTTCAAGAGGGGTAGTCTGATGCGGTACAAGTAGACGAGCAAGATTAAGATTGTTTAATAATTTTACTTCTTTAATTAGATAGAATTTTATTTAAAAACTTGTTTTATTTTTTTTATTGTTTTTTTTTATTTCCTAGTCTGATTAGGAAAATAATATTTAGCTTTAGTAGTTTACTTGGATTCTATTTCTTAATCTGATTAGGAACACAAAACTTCTACTATTATAAATAAGGATGAATGCCTAAGAGCTGGAAGAGAGTTTTTGATGAATTAAAGTTGCCTCTTTTCAGCTCTTACGATTTTTGACTACTTCGAAAATTCGTTTTCGTTTGATTTTAATTTTCGTCTTTTAACTACTTGCGTTGAAGTTTGATTAGAAGGAAAATTGGATCAAGTTTTATTTTCGTTTCTTGTTTTGTAAGTTTCTGAACAAGAACGAATCTTCAGATTCTGTTTCCGACTGCGTCAGTGCATCATCTAAAGGAAATAATTATGGGACTTCTCATTTGCAACGTCATAACCAAAATTGTTAACATATTAATATGAAGTCTTCAAATGCTTCTTGTTTATGAAGGAAAAGTAAGCGTATCTAAATATGATCCTAAGTTGTCATGTGATATATTTGCTCGAGCTATAATTACGCATAATTTGCCTTTCTCTTTTGTTGAATATGATTTAATTAGAGTTTGGGCAAAATCATTAAATCTAGATGCTACAGATATTTCTATAAATATAACTGTTTCTGATGTTCGTAAAATTCATATTGAAGAAAAGGAAAACCTTAAACAATTGGTGGTTAAAATCCCAAATAGGATTTGTGGACAACTTCTACTTCTGAGGGTTATATTTGTTTGACTGTTCACTTTGTGGATGATAATTGGAAATTACAAAAAAAATATACTTAGTTTTTCTCTTGTGCCTCCTCCACATACAATTGAAGAATTGGCTTCTACTATCTTTAATAGTTTGAAAGGTGGAGAATTGAGAAAAAAGTTTTCTCTATGACTTTGGATAATGCTTTTGCTAATGATTGAATGCAAAATATTCTGAAAAGCCATCTTCGCTTACATAATGGTTTGCTATGTAATGGTGAATTTTTTTTCATGTACATTGTTGTGCACATGTTTTAAATCTCATCGCCAAAGAAGGTTTGAAAGTTGTTGATGGTGCTTTATTGAAAATTGGAGAGAGAGTGAAATATGTAAAGGGATTTTGATGAAAGAATAAAAAAGTTTAAAAAATCTGTTCAACAAGTTGGGATCGAGATTAGATGCTGCAACTAGGTGGAATTCAACATACTTGATGCTTACAAATGCTATTAAATATAAAAAAGTTTTTGAAACACTTGACATTATTGATAGAGGTTATAAGTATTGTCCAAGTGAAGAGGAATGGAGAAACAGAAAGATAATTTGTAATGTTTTGAAACCCTTATAAGAGATTACAAATTTGATGTCAAGTGCTTCTTATTCCACTTCTAACTTGTACTTTTTGAAACTATGATATTTGCATATTTGAATGGTGAGGATGAAACTGTTACATCTATGGCTTCGTTTGATAAGTATTGGGGAGATTACAGTCAAGTACTTGCATTTGGGGCTATTCTTGATCCAAGATTCAAGGTTGAATTTGCGAATTTTTTTCATGAGAAGATTGATCAATTTTTTGGGATAAAAAGACAAAAATATTGATGAGAAATTTGAAAAAAAACTTTTTCAATAATATGTGCGTACAAGTGAAGCACCTGATGTTTTTAAAACAATGCAAAGGAGAAGTGATAATCAAGATGCAGCTGAAAAACTATTTGAAGTAAGTTTGGTTCTCTTTTATATTTCTTTTTATCTAATTTTTATTATTATTTCTTATTTATATTTGATATTTGATTTTCCTTTTTGTGTATTTAATCTATTGTAGAAGTTTATCTTAACACCTCAACTAATCTCTACTACTGAAAAATCTGAATTAGATCTTTATGTAATTGAGTCCAAGCTTAATTATGAAATTTTCCAATTTGTCTATGTTCTTAATTATTGGAAGGATTGCGTGGCTCGTTTTACTAACCTATCTATCATGGCAAGAGATGTGATAAGCATTCATATTACTATTGTGGCATTGGAATCTGCATTTAGTATTGGTGGGCATGTTCTCACTAAGTATATTAGTTATCTTCTTCATGAGCATGTCCAAATGCTTGTTTGTACAAATAATTGGCTACATTGATTTAGTCTAACTCCCGATGGTATAATTTAAATATCTTTAATCTTTATTCTTTTAAATTTATATTGAATTAATTTATTTGTTCACATCTTTTTTCGTAGATGGCATCGATGATCCTAACTTTGAGGTTTCATTGCTTTCAACAAAAGATTCATATGCTACAATTATTGGAGATCTTGAATCTTGATTGAGGAATTTGTAATCCATTAAGTCTTGTTGAACTTGAACTTATAAATTTGCTACTTGGGAGCTTGAACTTCAATTCTTGTATTAGTTAAATTTGAAGACTTGAAGTCTTATTGAATTTGAATTTAGAAATTTGCTACTAAGAAACTTGAATTTGAATTATTGTATTACTTTGATGAAATATGGACTTCGACATTTGTTGAAGATTTAGGAACTTTTCTTGATATAATTTGTATGATATAAATGTAATGTTATTATTGATAGTTTTTTTTAAAAAAAATAATTGCATAGTATACATTTTATATTTGCATCTTAAAAATATTAATTTATAAATTAAAATATTTTAAAAAATATATGGGAATCCATGAACTGAAGAGAGTTGAATTGGGCTTCAATATATATGGTTCCTTTAAAATTGGGCGTAAGCCCTATCCGACCTGCATCGAGTGAACTTACGTGGATTGAGGTTGGACTAACCCATATTGATAGATATACTCATATTTAAGTGAAATGTTTTTAACTAACTCAGCTGCCAACAACTGACATTAATATTCACATTTGACTTTCATTATTAAATATAACCTCACAATAAATAATTCGCGTATCAATTTTTTATATTCTTTTATATTCATATTTCACAAAACAAACTTTATATATTCATAATTATAATGACATATCTATAATTTTTAAATATTTTTATGTACATGACCTTTATATTATAAATATTTATTTAATTAAACTAAAATTTTCAATTATAATGATATGGAAAGGAGATATATTTAAAATAGAAAAGAGATGTCTTTTCCTTTTAAGGAAAACATTCATTTAAATAAATAATTTTGCTCCTGAGATTATATCACATAGGGGGAGACTAATTAGAAAAATTATATTTTCTATTTGGAATTAAATGTCTCGTCTTAACTTGATAAAAAATTTAAAAAATATTTTTAATTTTATTAATGTTATCATTCTATCTTCCTCGAATAATCATTAATATAATTACCAGTTGTTAATTTTGGTTAATGAAAGTAAATCTTTAAAATAAAGGAAGCGAATAATGAATTTTATATTAAAAATTTTAATTATTTTTAAGGATGAGATGCTCAATTTCATATTCCAAAAAGGTTTTTAGTCGATTTGGTCCCACAAGTTTGGGTCAAAAAATAGTCCGGTCCCCAAAGATTTTTTCAACCATAACTATCATTCACGTTTTTTACGAGTAGCTAGAATGGTCAAAACCACCAGTTTTCGACCACTCACACAGCAGAGTTGGTCATATGCACGACATGCGAGGGGTAAAATTGTCCTTTCATCATGAAATGACGTAGTTTTCCTTTGAAGCTAGTTTTTTTATTAAAAAAAATTCAACCGCTCTTCTTCTTCTCCGACCATCTCTCTGTTTTGAAAAGATCCTACCATGGATTCATTCAACTAATCACTACCATTTTCAAGAGGATGATATTTCTGTGCCCTAACTAATCACTACCATACAACTAAATTGTTCGTGGTAAAGACTCACAAGTGGCACCCTATAACCTCTTTGCCCTTAAATTTTATGATTGAAACAAGAACTCATCCCTCCTCAATCAGAAACTTCCGTAACTAGTGTTTAATTTCATGATTGAAACAAGAGACGAAGAGGCACGGATGAAAGGAAACAAACACCAGTTTTGTCATATGGTTAGGCGTTTCAAAGAGACTTTCCATTAGCCATTGACATGTCAACTGCCATTCTTGGATTGTCAGAAAATGGCAAACTCCAAAGGATTCAAGGGAGATGGCTGAATAAGAATGTTTGTGGTCCGAAAAAATCACAGGATAAGTCAGATCAATTCGGCTTGGAAAGCTTTTGGGGGCTTTTCCTCATTCGTGTGGTTGCATGCATTCTTGTTGCCCTGGTATATTTCTACTCAATGTTCAAACAACATTTTCCTTATCTTAGACTGCATTCTGAAAGCATCCGGAGATTTTTTTCCTTCATCGATGACAAGGAAGAGGAGTCAAAGAACAGATTGAAAGGAAAGCGATCAAAAATATCATCCTCTTGAAAATGGTAGTGATTAGTTAAATGAATCCATGGCAGGATCTTTTCAAAACAAAGAGATGGTCGGAGAAGAAGAAGGGCGGTTGAATTTTTTTTTAAAAAAAACCAACTTTAAAGGAAAATAACATCAATTCAGGATGAAAGGACAATTTTATCCCTCAGAAATCGTGCACATGATCGATTCCATCCTGTGAGTTGTCAGAAACGGGTGATATTAATTATTCTGATTGTTCGTAAAAACGTAAATGACCGTTATGATTAAAAAAAAAAAAAAAAGTAAATGATCGAATTATTTTTTAGTCCAAATTAAAAATTCAATTCCAAAACTTAACACTAGAATATCTGTGGTCAAACGATCGTACCATGGAAACAACGAAAGGATCCCTTATTGTCAAACCACGTAGTTTCATCCTTTGACAAATAGTAGCTCTGGCCATAACATCACAAGAAACGCCAGCAGTGACGCTTCAGCCCATGCACCCATGACGTTCTAGCCCACATTACTCTAAGTCCTAAATATACATACTCTATTAGTCCTTTTTCTATGATGTTGTTCAATTTTTTTTAAAAAATTGAATGTTATTTGAAAGATAAGGTTTGGTAGTTATTTAATCTAAATTATTAGTAAAGAAATATTACTAGTGATGGAATTCATGTGTTAGAGACTTAACAAACTTTTAAATTAAAAGGTAGTTAGTAAAATTTTAAACTAAAAATATATTCCCTCTTTTCCATAATATAAGTCGTTTTAGATTTTTTTTATCAAATAATATAAATCATTTTGTTAATATTAAGGTATAATTATGATGCCTTTTTCATTTTTACCCTCCATTAATATTATCTTTCATTTATTATAAAAAAATTATACATTTATTGGGGAGAGAGAAGGAGCATTTTTGACTTAACATAATTGTATTTAAAAGTCCTTAATCCACATAAAATGAAAGCTAACAAATTATATTTTGGGATGGAAGTAATATTTATTTTTAAAAATTACATTCAACTTAATAGCCAAAAAAAAGAACATTCAATTTAAAAAGGCGTAATATTTAGAAATAAAATATTTCCCCATTTATGAATTTAACCGAATAACTACATTTAAGTTTAGTATAGCCCGTCGAATTATAAAACAAATTAATGTGAATTTTTATTTTAGATGTTTTTCTAAACACTATTTTTTCTTATATGTATATTTATATTTTTTGATTTGTTGTTTCTGTTTTTTTTTTTTTTAATTTTTATTTGTTTTTACATTTATCCCTCCCTATTCCCCCAAATCCAAGACAACAATGATTTTACAGATACACTCATCGAGTCACGAACTTGATATCTTTCGCTCTAAAGAACTATCCACCTACCATAAAGTTAAGAAAGATTTGATATTTCGCCCCGAGGGGCATCGACGAGATGGTAGGACAGGAATGATGAAGGTATCCATTCCTCGACCGGTGAAGGTTTGAGTCCTGAGATATATGTCCTATGTGAATCGATCTTGTAAAGGTTCTTTCCTTCTATCCTCTATCATCTCGTGCATATCCCTTGATTTACATTCCACAGAAACAATTGACCTCTGAATCAATGGAAAGGATTTCACCTGAAAGGGGGAAAGGATTTCATACGAAAAGTACTTCCCCCTTAATTCAAAAAAAGATTTGATATTTCAACTTCGAAATAGTCAACAGAGGTGTCGGACGGGTCCAGATCCAGATCAAGTGCAGCCCCAGAATTCAAATTCTCAGTCCACCGACGCTATAGATATTCCTTGGATCTAAATCTAATCATACCTTCTAATGAATTTTAGTGTGAATGATAGGGTAGACTCCTCTCTCTTCTAAGAATTCCATCATCCCTCCTCATTTAATGATCAAATGGAGATCAATAAATTTTATCATTCGTCTACAGTCAAATTTATACCTAGTAAATTTATCCATATTTATAATAGGTTTGATATAATTAAGAATTTAATTTTACTACTCCCTCTAATTTGTTGTTAAATATGCTTAAGATGTTATAAAAAAAATATATTTTAAGATGTTATAAAAAAAAATCACCATGTTATTTTAATTTAAAATTTTACAAATAACCTTTATCAACTCCTATTATGTAATCTAATTATGTAATAACTGCATTAATTACAAAGATATATAATAAGAAAACTTTATTTAAGTAAAACTCCTGCATTAAATTTAAATCAAAATCGAAACCGCACGGTTTTGTCATGTATTCATATAACATAATTAAACACATATTAATACTTAGCATTGTCAAAGTTCATTTTTCAAAATAAATATATTTCAAATATTCTAATCTGTTAGTCGTTTTCTTAATAAACATAGACTCATCTATAATTAAGGAATTATAGACCCAACTTGAAATATACATAAACGACGTACAAAACACTCTCCTAGAGGGTAGAAATTAAAACTTCCCTTGATTGCATTAATATAATAATTACTATACTATCAATTATTTTTCTCTCTATAAAATTCAAATTTTAAAATCAAATATTTCGAGAAACAAGAAATTAAGGAGATCAAGAGCGTAGGTATATGTACTTACATGCAAGGCCGAGAGGTACAAATTTATTCAATATCTACTCTGAAAACATACAATTTTTTTCCATTACACCTTCGTGTTTATATTAATTACCTCTGCACAACTATGGCGGCGATGGACGAGGAAGGGATAATAATTAATTAATTATTAATATTTTCAAAAAGAAGTGTAAATTTGCATCTGACTTAGGATATGCTCGAAGTTGTCTGTTGATTTCTCGATGGGATGTGAATGCATTCCTTCGTAGGTTGTCACCACAACTCCTTCGTCTTTGGATAGCCTTTGAACTTGCTTTTTGACGTTGCAACCTTGATGTGTGCATCTGTAGTAGCTTCTGCAAAATGACAAAGACATATTATTTATTAGTTTTAATTAATTAATTGATCAGTCTTTGTGAGGGATCAGATTTTCTCGAAGAAAAGGAAAATTGTAATAAAGAGAGAATATTTTTTCTCCTTCTGATCGCCCATAATCTTTGAATGGAATTAAAGAAAACAGAAACGAAGACCGAGAGATTAATTTATATATCAGTAATTTACTCCTACCGCCCGCCCCCCGCCCGCCTCCATGCACGAACTGCTGTTGGTCTTGGTCTTTTCAAGCACACACCAGGAAGAAATTAAGCACAGGGCGGCATAAATATATAAATATATATATTTCCACGTTTGCATGCAGAAAGTTCGATTCTATAGCATGCTTTTTCTGATCTCGTGCTTATCTTTCTATTATCATTTCATATATAGACAGGTTTATTTATATATGACGATGATGAACAGAATTCGGGTGGTGGATTTTGGATTTGGAATAAGAACAGTTGCGTGAGATCAGTACTGTATATATATTCCAGTGGGTGATCTCGTGAAACATATTTTTGAAATTAACTTCATTTTTGATTATTAACATGTGTGTGGGTCTATATATGACCAAATTGATATTGGATTATGGATATACATCATCTCACTTTTTTCATCAGCTTTCGCTCTCACGTATCCATCAATTAGGCACACAGAAATGAGAACTAAAAAGGCAGCTAGATTCATCCCATTGAACTGTTACAAACTAACCGGTACATCATATATCTAATTGGAATGGAATGGATCAGTTAGAGAGAGTACTATGAACTTTTATATACTGTATTTCAATACAAAAGAAACCTTTTTTTTCATGGAGAAATTAGATAAATTAAAGTAGCTACTAATTTGTACAAACTAAAACTTGTTATTTTTAGTTAAGGTTTTGAATAATTTCTTTTCTTTGTTCTCTTTTAAATTATTACGAGTTAATATAATTTAATTAGTACGATAAAGATTTAGAAGTATTCCATTAATGTCTTCTCTATTTTTTTTTCCCCCTTCCTCTCCTCTCTTTTTTGCTCAATCAAACATGCACTGCTATTACATAATATATAATATATTTCTAGAAGGATATATATACTTTTACTTCATTCAAACATATACGTACCAAGTACCATTACTTGTCTATAAATTACTGTATATTTCTAGAAAGGATATAAAATTAAGGTAAATTGTGCACATTTTCAAAATTAATTAATTCACACCAATCCATTATTTATCACTCACTTGGGAGAACTAAAAGGGAGTTTTGAATTATGAAAATCATTGATATTATTATTTCTCAACTGGGGATATTTCTGCTAATATATATATATATATATCTATGTATGTGTGTTTATGCATCTTCTTGGAGTACCTTATAATGCTCATACATAATTTGTCCATGCTTAGCAGATTTTGATTGTCACCATTTTGACAGCAAAAAGAAGTTATCCTAAAACCAAACACTCTTATTATGGAAAGGAGAATCCAATAA
>JAOXNR010012225.1:0-30585 GCA_028571225.1 Parsonsia alboflavescens
AGAAAAGAACGTAAGTTGAAGAATTCAAAAAGAGGAAAAGTGGGATAACTGGCAGAAAGGAAGACAAAGTGAAAAAACTTCCAGAATTAGAATTTCATCTGTAGAGAAAGATAGAGAACAAGACTGGAGATTGGAACACGAAGACAAAAGGAGAATTCAAGAGAAGATTTTCTTACTTAGAATTTTCTTTTCTTTAATCTCTTTTTAATTCCTGTATCAGTATTATGACCAGTTTTTGTTACTCTTTTGTGATTAATTTTATGAATATGTTGAATTAAATATTTTTCTAGGGCATTATTGGAACCCTTTGCCAGAGTTAATTGAGTTGTTCCTTAATGCTTAATTATTTATGCAATTGTGATTGTTTATATCAAGTTGTATTTTATGCTTTTCATTGCCTGATCAACTATGAAACTAATTTGTTAATTTAAGTTAAACTTGGGAAAGGGAGCCTGAATTAGATCAATTGATATAGGTTATGATTAACAGAGATTGTTAATTTGTGTTTAGGATAGGAATATACCTAAACACCACAGGTAACCAAATTAGGGTTGGTTTTTTAATGCAATTGTTAGGACTCCAATTTACTATAGAAATATAGGAATTGGTCTTAATATTTAGATTCACTATTGATTTTGGAGAACATAGTGAATAATTTGGAATCCTAAAATAATCATAAATAATTAAGTGTATAGGTAGATTTATTAATGATAACATTGGGGGGGAACTAATTACCAAGAATTCATGTCATTGGTTATTTGTATTTAATTTATTCTGTTACTAATTAGGCTCTCCAGGAAATTAAGTTTCATGGACTTCCTTCAGAAGATCGACATGCTCATATTAGGAATTATCTGGATACCATGGCTGATGTTTCTGCAGAGAATACTACTGCTGATGCATTAAGGCTGAATGTTAACCAATTTGCACACGCAAGTATACGTGTTATTAACAAGTAATAAAGTGATCAAATGAGTATCGTCCCACGGAGAGTTTATGAATAAAAACAAGTACCAATCGCAAACAAACAACTTTCTTCCCAGTCAAACGAATAAAAAAGGTTGAGTTTTTAATATTTAAAACAAATCAACAGAAATAATTTAGAAAAGTATAATAGATAAAAAGCCTATGATTACAATTTCATCAAAGACAAATTTAAGTGAGAAAAATCGTTTTCAACATATAAAGGTTATGCAAATTGATTAACCGAGACACATATAATCCTTAATTCTCTTTCAAGTAATTAAAGAACTTAAGTAATCAATTACAAAAGCCATATATGTCTATGCCAATGCAAAAAGAATGCCAGATAAAGAATAAGTCACAATATGGTTACCCAAGGTAATTAGGTATATGTCTATCCTAGGTACGAATAAAATTAATTCACCACAAGTCAATTCTAACAAGAGTTATTTGTTCATAAACCCCAAAACCAAAAGTCCTCTTTCAATTCCAAAAGGTTTTCTCAAATAAAAAGATAGACAATCTTCTTAACAAATAAAACATGAACAAATAAATCAATAAGGCATCATCACCATATGAAGAAAAAAGATTGAACTCAAATAAATTGACTAAGAATCCAATGCAATCCTAGAACAAATAACTGAGCTACTCATCATCATCTCAAAACAAGATAAAAGACTGAACATAAAAAGAGACAATAAAATTATGAGTGATGAGATGATTTGATTGTCTATAAAACTAACCTAATTATAGAAGATTAAGATGTTAAAACTAAACTAACTATTACAAAAGAAGTATTTTCCTAATAGGAATAGGAAGTAGTTTTCCTTTTTGACTTTATCTTCTAATTTTTTTTCTCAAATTTGAATTAAGCAACTTCCAATTATTCCACTGATGTTGTATTTTCTTTTTCAATTTGACCTTTCAATTTTAAAATGTGTTAACTTGATCAATTAGTTTTGTATATTTAGCAATTTAACCATTTAACTTTGTAAGTTTTGTCAATTTAACCATTTAACTTTCTCAATTTTTTCAAAGGGATTTAACCTTATCATGATTCATTAGTCGTTTGTCAAATTCAAAAAGTTCAATTGTCAAATTATTTGATGAGTGTCTATTCCACCAAAGATTTCCTACCAAATATGAATCAAATTGAATTGTAATATAGGAAGTGCGTATCGTATCAATAGAGAATTGATTATTAAAATTGAATTCTTTGATTACCAAGTAAAAATAAATAAATAAATAATATAAAAGAGGGATTTTGAATTAAGAGAAAACAACTTAATAAAAAAATAAAAAGAAGAGTTTAATAGGATTCAAAAATAGTAGATTTTGTGTTTGTTCCGACTTATAGAATTGATCATTGACACTAGTAATAATAATACATGCAAAAATAGACAAGATAATTAAAGTAAAATAGGAATGCCTCTGTTTATCAATTTTTCCTAATTTAGACTAATTATGAGAATGCACATTAATTAATCCCTAACTAATAAACAATCCCATGAGTGTCTGCAAGATTCAATTTAATAACTGCATTAAAATCTAGGAAAACCTATCTCTAATCAACAAACTCTTGCATATAAATGTTTAATTAGATCAAATTATTTATTAGGAAATTAATCCTAATTGTTACTAGGCAATGATTCGATACAATTATGGATTTAAAACCAAACACTAAGCACATATTACTTAAACACAAACAATCAATGGCCCTATCTAATAAATGGAAAAGGTAATAATGGAATTAAATCAGAAATATTTTGAATGCCAAAATGTGTATAAAATCAAACGAAAACACAAGTCTCACAAATCTTTTAGCCGGAACTGCAACTAATTGACTAGATAAAAAGAGCTTAGTAGCTCAGAAGTTTGGGAAACTCTAAAACTGGATGAATGCATGAAAACTAAACTTGAATAAGAGATAATAAATAAGAATAACCCTAGTTGTTTAAATAGAAAACTTTCTCCTGAAATTTCTATTCTTTCCAAGTTTACAACTCTGGGAATCCTTCCTTCAATGATTTTCTTCATTGCCTTTGACTTTTACTTAATATACTTTAGATATTTTCATGGATTCTAACAGATTATGGAGATTTAAGATGGTTAGATACCAGTTTGGCTTTCAGTTTAAAGTTTGATTTTGCAGTATATGTTTCTTGTCAATGACTCTTGTCCCTCGAGTATAAGCCTTGGCCAAGGTTTTAACATTTATGACCTTTTTCATTAGTCTTCATTTTAATGTTGCAATTTCTTTTTAATTCTTTAAAATAGATCAGAATATATACGAAAAACAATAAAGAACCATTAAATAATTAATTCATCAATTAAACATAAATTATAGACAATGGAAAAAGAGCGATTTATGCACATGAACTATTTATGATTCACTCATAATACCTAAAGACATTATTTTCATCTATTTATATGTATAATGAATTTACGTGTCATCATTTCTACCCTGTCGCCATATCCCCCAGTGGAATCAAGCCATTTTCTCAGCTTTCTCACTTGCATTACTATTTAATGGCAAAATAGTCATTCTAAATTTATTCCCATAAAAAAAACAATAAAATCCAACCGTATTAAATTTTATTATGCCTTCTATTTAAAATTAAGGATCAACGATGACAAAATAAAACATTATAGACCAAAATTAGAAAAAAAAAAGGTTCATGAACTAAAAGTGCCAATAATTCATTAAATAATTAATAAATCAATTAAACATGAATTATAGACAAATTTAGTTAATTATAAATATATATTTTATATATATATCATTGATATGTTTGAAAGTTGAGTGGTCAATATCTTTAGTGTTCACATTAATGTTTATCCGTTATGAAGGCGTTACGATCCCATAACTCTGGTGATGGTAGACACTTTAGTCTGGGCTTTAGATATATAAAATTAGTGACATTAAATGCTGAAATTTATATTAATTAAATTAAAATACTTAAACGAGAGAATTTCTTTTGTTCTTGAAGAATTTTTTTGTCTTTTTTTTGTAATTTTGCAAGGAATATAGTACGCTTGTATGAAAGAACAAATTAAAGGGATTCAACCTTATATGTACACATGTTGGAATATTACCATTACTAAAAGAAAAAGCAATTAATTATGATTAAGATGTATACTGTCCACCAATAGAAAACGCAAGCAACCCTGCCTTTTTCTCCCTTCCCCTCTATCTATATAAGAAAGAAGGGAAGATAAGTTTTGTCATATCCTTTGAATTTGAATATCAGCTTTCAAAAAGATAGTTCAATGGGTTGCAAGGGAATTAATTCTCTCTTGATCTTATGCATTTCTTTAGCTGTTATTAATCTTATGATTGCCTTAGATGAATCAGCAAGAGACTTGGCTCAGACTTCTACTACTGTTGAAACTTGTAAGTTCTTGGCGTGCATTTCCAATAGCTATAATAAAACCAATTTATTTTAAATATCGTTTAAAGAATTATGTGAAATGGTTTAATAATTTAGCTCAATATTGCAGCAAAAGATGTTAAGAGCTTGGACGAGGTAGAAGAAGCAACTAATTATGGAAATGGTGGTTACCTAGGTGGTGGGAATGGTGGATACCTTGGCGGTGGAAATGGTGGTTACCCGGGTGGTGGAAATGGAGGATACCCCGGCGGTGGTAAAGGAGGTTATCCCTATGGTGGAAATGGTGGATACCCCGGCGGTGGAAATGGTGGTTACCTAGGTGGTGGAAATGGAGGATACCCCGGCGGTGGAAATGGTGGTTACCCAGGTGGTGGAAATGGAGGATACCCCGGCGGTGGAAATGGTGGATACCCTGGTGGTGGAAATGGTCGTTACCCTGGTGGTTGAAATGGAGGATGCCCCGGCAGTGGTAAAAGAGGTTACCTCGGTGGAAATGGTAGATAACCTAGCGGTGGAAATGGTGGAAACCCTGGCGGTAGAAATGGTGGATAGCTTGGCAATGGAAATGGAGGTTACCCAGGTGGTAGAAATGAAGGATACCTTGGCAGTGGTAAAGGAGGTTACCCTGGTGGTGGAAATGGTGGATACCTAGGACGTGGAAAGAGAGGATACCCCGGTGGGGGTAAAGGAGGTTACCCTGGTGGTGGACATGGTTGATATCCTGGCGATGGCCACTGAGGGCATGGTGGTAAAGGTGGACATGGAGGAGGACACTATCACTACGGTTGTTGTGTCTATGCTCCTTATGGAGGATGAAAATGTTGCTCATATGCTGATGAAGCTGTGGAGGTAGCAAAGCCATGAAAAAAACCCTACAAATCTGTTGTAATAATGTTATAGTATGAAATATGAGTGTTGATCAGTAGGTTTGAGACACATGAGAGTATCACCATGTATGTTAATCTCTCAATGAAACTTCTACTTTTTATGGCAAAAATTTCCATCTAATTAATAGCTAATTATGGGTTTTCAAACTTTTTTTATTCACTGTTTTATAGCCATCCCTTCCCTAACCCTAGCCTTGAGGAATAACGGTGGCATCTCACCTACCCTTGTCGTATCTTAAAATCTTGACTTCTCGATCCTAAATATTTTTGCTTACCCTCTAAGCTAGCAAGGCTTGAAAAGTTTTCAAACTTATGCTATGAAACTAATCTCATAATTTCAAGCACAACAGCATAATTAAATTTGTTGGACTAATACTTATATTTTTCTATTTTTATAGGATTCTCCAAATATAATTATATATATATGGAGAGATAGAAAGAGGCACTTTTTTACTTAAAATAATCAATATTATAGTTAGTGATGGGAGAAATGGGCATGACTCGGACGTGTCAACTTAAATGGGCACGACCTGGACAAAATCCACCCAAATGTGCTCACCTCAAGCTTCAATATTTAAAAGTCAAACTCATGAGGTCAACAAGGAAAGGTGGGCAGCAACCAACCTCCCAAGTCACTGACCTCCAAAATGAGAGCAGGAGAGGTCTTACCAGGCCACGACCTTCGACATGGTAAGCTCCAATCCGTCTCATGCAACTTCCATGCCACGACTAGCAATGTGCGACTCCGAACATCCCCCATGAGGGTGCGATCACTCCAGTCGACCTCCTAGAAGAGATAGTCAAGACCTTCGATATCCATGGGCAGGTCACAAAGTTGGTCCAAAGGTCAGTTAGCGAGCTCGTAGCTCTCAATAAAGACGTGAATGGCAAGATATCCAAATCAAGGGAAACTCCACGATTCTAGCAGCAATTGGCTGGATATGATAAGATCTCACATTTATCTTAATTACCTACTGTCACGTAACAGAAGAGCCCTAATCAAAGAGGTAAATTACTTCATCTTGATATATGATCAAATTACAATCAGTCTATGAACATGGACAGTATTTTTGGAGTTAATTACACAAGATTACTCTCTCAGAATATTAATTTAGGCATCGGAGATCTTCCTCGGGCGACAGCCCATTACGGTGACCTACTCCCTTTTCCTCTCAGGTCGCCGACGTCATCACTGTTCAAGGTGACCCGGAGGCTATTTCTAAGCTCTATTACTTCTGGCGCTGCCTGTGGGAAGAAACATATTCCAAAAAGCCTAGCTTACTTCCTTATACAAAAAAAAACAAGAATCGTGATGAATCAATCACAACCAACACGAATTCAGCCACCACGCCGTGGCAGGCCGCTCGGTAGAATGCAACTGCACATTGAAGAAACAGTGCCGGAAGACCCCGCCCCCAATGGAGAACAACAATAAAAATCTGGGGCTGGTTAATCAATAGGAACAGCCAAGACCAACACGGTCTGGACCATCCCGGAGGATCCAGGTGAGCCCTTCGCCTAAGCAAGAAAGATCTGGAAGGAGACACCATGATCAGACCAACAATGGCGGTAACCCCAATCCACAAAGAACTCTGGAAAGTTGAATAACCGTCCCGACAGACCTCCTGGAATGCATGGTCGCTGTTCTAGAAGGACTCTCCGGTAGAGGAGATTACATGTCAACAGGGCATACTACTATACCTTCTCAGAGAGAGAGATGCAGCCACCTTGAGATTAGGGGGGCCTCATGTGGCCTGATCAGGCCCAACCTTTAGACACAAGGAAAGACCTCCGGTCGAACGAAATAGGTCTGGAAGAAGGTCAAGCACAGGGAAGGTTGCAGGGTGGGTGAGTCCCACTTCTGACAGACCTCAGAGAAACCCTAAACAATGGAAGGGGTTATGACCTATTGAGACAAGCTCAATCGAGTCGCTATATCACGAGGTTAGAGACAAGTGACAAATCCTGAAGTGCAAGGGAGCTCGTTGAGAACTCTTCTTGGAGAAATGATACCCCCTCGACGAAGCTTGATTGAAAAGACAGGTAGCGATGCTCGAGGGGTAGCCTTGAATCCACTTATTAGGGCGACTCTACCAGCCAATCAGGAGAGAACTGCAAATCAAGAGATACAGAGCAATGTGGACCTATCAGAACCCTCTCATTTTCTCCACAGCATTAGGACTACTCGAATGCTGCCAGGATTCAAAGCATCACAAGTGGAGGCAAAGTATGGCGACACAGGGGAACCACTAGAACACAGACGAATATGTGTCCTAAATGGAAATGTTAGAATACCCCGACCATGTCAAAGGCCTAGCTTTCCAGTCTACGCTGACCAAGAAACCACAATCCTGGTTCAAAGGGATCCCAGAAGCAAGTATCAAGAGCTAGACTCAAATAAAAGAGCTATTTCTGAAAAATTATCAAAGCAGCAAAAGATGTGAAGAAGATATCAATGACCTGTTCAACATCAGACAAAAGTTTGGTGAGAGCCCAAAAAGCTACTACAGTCGCCTCAATGACGAGGCAGTAGAGATTGAGCGAAAAAATGATGCCATTTACATCACTGCCTTCAAGCAAGGATTGCAAGAAGGGTACGTAGCCCTTAGACTGGCAGAAGAGACAGTAAAAACCATAAATTAGCTTCAAACACTCCTTCAAAAATTAATAATGGCTGAAGAGATGGCAGTCCAGAAGAAGATTCCCGATTTTGCCTCTACCATTGAAAAAGACAACAAAGGGAGCCAAAAAGCCCTCAGACCTAAAAAAGAGACAGGAAGGACTCTCACTTGAAGGGAGGGACCTCAGACAAGAAGAAAAAGACCATTTCCGACCTCGTGACAACTCCTCTCTCAACCTCATGAGTAGAAATACTGGTGGTCATTGAGAAGAAGGGTCTCCTTAAGCCACCTAGACCTTTCAAAACTCCCATGGCCAAGGGAGATCCGGCAAAATTTTGCCACTACCCTAAAGACCATGGCCATCTCATGGAGGACTGCTTCGACCTCAAATGGGAGAATGAGAGGTTGGTAAAGGAGGGCCACTTGCAAGAGTTTACAGCAAGGAACACAGGCCTCGCAAATTCTCCTTCAACAGCTGCACACAACCAGCGACCCCCAGTCGGGAAGGTAAACACCATAGAAAGGAAGTCAAAGCAAGCTCGAGGGGAGATTCAGAACCCCTGACAGTGTTATTCCAGATTGGAGATTTCCTGGTACACAAAATACTGGGAGTGCAGTAAATGTCTTGTACAAAAAGGCATTTGACCGAATGGGGATAGACATTGGCTCACTGATAAAATCAGGCACTACCCTCACCAGCTTCAATGGAAGCACGACCTATGCGGATGGATTCTATGGGTCCCAACTACAGTCAATGTGGATGGCGAAGGGGTCACCGAGGTCATGGATTGGTTGGTGGTCGACGCTCCTAGAACCTATAACGCAATCTTGGGAAGAAGAGCGGTCATGGACCTAAAAGCAGAAATCTCCTTACTGAACTATTGCATGAAGAACCAGGTCGGAGGAGCTTGGGTCGTCCTAGAAGGAGATAAGTAACTCGCTGCAAAGTGTTACCTCGCTGAGGGTAATACAGAGGGCTCGACAAAGCTCGAACAGGAAGATTTCATTGACCTCCCAAAGGGGAATGATGAATTCAGGATTCAAGCTGCCAGTAGACTAGAAAAGTACTCCTCAACCTAGAATTCCTTGAGAAAAGGATAAAGATAGGAGAACTTTTACCCTCCAAAATTAAAGGAAAGCTCATTGACTCCCTAAAAGAATAACTAAAGGTCTTTGCCTGGTGACCTAGCGACCTTGAGACGGTAGATCGAAATATTGCTGATTTCACCACACTAAACAAATACTGTCAGAAGGACTTATATCCACTCCCAATGGTGGACTCAACAGCGGGTTATCAATGACTGTGTTTCCTAGTCGCCAACAAGGGGTACCACCTAATTCCAATGGCAATAGAGGACATGGAAAAGACCTCGTTCATTAGTAAGGCCAGGACCTATTGCTGCACCAAAATGTCATTCAGCTTGAAAAATGCAGGGGCAGAATTTCAACGAGCTATGCACAAGGTATTCAAGAACCAACGCGGAATAAACATCGAGGTCTACATGGATGACATTGTAATCAAGTCCAAGACCTCCGACAGACATTGAAAGCTGGCCATATCAATCTTAACCCAAAGAAGTGTACCTTCGAGGTCTCGGTGGGAAAATTCCTGAGCTTCATGATATCAGAACGGGGCAGTGATGCCAACCTCGATAAAATAAAAGCACTGTTAGACATGGAGCCTCCTAGAAACATTAAGGAGGTCCCAAGTCTAACGATAAAGATGGCTGCATTGGGGCGTTTCATCAGCAAAATAGCTGATAAGGGAGAAAAAATTCTACAATGTCATAAAGAAGCTGAAAGATTTTCAGTGGACTAAAGATTGTCAAAAAGCTTTTGACAAATTAAAAGACTTCTACGGAAAGTCCCAGCAACTTGTCTCTTCGAGTTTAGGGGAGGAAATTTTGATGTACCTATCCGCAACAAATAAGGCAGTCAGCTTGGTGTTACTTGTAGGAAGGTCAGGTTTACAGTTCAAATTTATTATGTAAGTCATTTCCTCAAAGGTCATGAAGTTAGATATTCGGACCTCGAAAAATTTTTCTACCTCATTACTATTGCCTCAAGGAAGCTAAATCCATGCTTTGAAGCTTACTCGATAAGAGTGCTAACCAATTTACCACTAAAACAAGCCTCGGCGAAACCCGAGCTATCGAGCAGAACAATGAAGTGGTCTCACGAGCTCCCGAGATATCAAATTAAATTTGAGCCAAGGAAAGCAATCAAAGCTCCAGCTCTCTCAGACTTTCTAGAAGAATGCACAAGGGCTCCATTGGAGCTCACAAGCTCTTGTGAAAATAATATCTGGACCATGTACACAGATGGCTCCACGACAAAAGAAAATTCAGGTGTCGGAATTGTACTGATTAGCCCTAAGAGAGTGAGAATAACTTACTCTGTGAAATACAACTTCCCAACCTCGAATAATGAATCCGAATATTAAGCTCTCTTAGTAGGTCTAAGACTTATAAGAGCTCTAAAAGTGCAAAAATTGCATGTCAAAACTGATTCACAAGTTATAGCTAACCAAGTCGTTGAAGAATACGAAGCAAGAAAGGAGAACATCATCAAATATCTCAGATGAGTAAAGAATATAGCATCGAAACTTGAGCATTTCTATCGAGCAAATACCTAGAGAGCAAAATACAGAAGCAGATGCACAATCTAAAGTCTACCGAGAGATAGCCAGGACAAAAGTAGAATTGTTAATGGAACAATTACACTCTCCCAGCATAAACCAAGAAGAAAACTTGGTTATTGAGGATCAGGCAGACTGGAGATATCCAATCTACAAATTCCTAGAAGATGGTGAGCTCCCACAAGATTCCAAAGAAGCTCACCAAGTGCAGAGATGGGCACTTCGCTATGTCCTGATAGGAGACGACGAGGTGTACAGAAGGTCATACACATGGTCGTTGCTAAAATGCCTTGGCAAGGAAGAGGGACAATATGTCATTGAAGTGGTACATAGTAGAATATGTGGATCACACATAGGAGCAAAACCATCGCAAAGAAAATATTGAGGACGGGGTACTATTGGCCCTCATTGGTTTCAGACATTGAAAAGATCATACAGAAATGCACGAGCTGCCAGTTGCAAGGAAACAAATCACATGAGCCACCGGCAAGGCATCCATCATTGCATCGGTACCTTTTGACATCTGGGGTATTGATATATTAGGACCCTTCCCAAAAGGAATGGGGGTTGTCCAATTCCTGATTATTGCTGTAGAGTACTTCACCAGATGGATCGAAGCTGAGCCAATGGCAACAATCTCATCACCAAAGGTCCAATCCTTTGTATGGAGAAACATTGTATGCAGATTTGGAATTCACTGAGCCATTATCTCAAACAACGGATGGCAGTTCATTGGCGACCCCATTCAAGACTTTATGTGAAAACTTGAATATTGAACAGAGGCTGACCTCTGTAGCTTATTCCTAAGCACATGGACTAGTTGAATTCACAAACAGAACCATCCTAGAAGGTCTTGAGAAAAGACTTACCGAGCTCGAGAAGGAAGGTCGCAAACCTTCCTAGCCATATGAAATTCCAGGCATTTGGTGGGCATACAGAATTACACTTAGGAAGGCTACCGGAGAAACACCATTCAGTCTATGCTTTGGTGCAGAGACAATAATGCCAGTTGAGGTGGAATGAAATCCTTAAGACTGACCGAATATGATCTATCTTAAACGTGGGGGAGAGAAGGGCAGACTTTGACCTCCTTGAGGAAGATAGAAACAAAGAAATGGAGGCAGATAGAAGGTACAGAAGGCAAGTTAAAAATTTTTCCAACTAAAAAGTGAAAGAAAGGCATTTCACAGTCGACGAAATGGTCTTCAAAAGGTCAGATGTTGGGAAACAAGGACAACTAACCAAGCTGCAAGAAAACTAGGAAGGACCTTATATAATCCAAGACAACTCCTAAGACCTTGGAATATTTGCCATCTAAAGAAATTCGATGCCTAAGGCTTCTAAGAACTTCTCAGACCTCGCAGACTCAATATACAGCTCAGGAAACTATTTGAAAGGAGCTCACTGAGCAGTGAGATGACCTCAACAACCTTTTCAACTTAATTTGAGCAAGGCATGAATAAAAGATAAATTTTTAGAGCTTATTAAGATCTTATTTCATCTTGCTTGTCTTAGTTTCCAAATTAGTTTAGTTCATTATGCAAATTCAAAGTGCTAAAGCAAAGAAAAGATGTTTGGGAAAAGTCAAGTTGTTATAAAATAAGAGGCCACAAATAGAACTTTGAAGTAAACATTCGATTCAATAAAATAGAAAGGAAAAAGGCTAAATATTCAGTGGACAATATAAAGGAGAAAAATAGTGGGAAATCCTATTCTATTACAAGGTTTTCCCTATGTTATTTCTCGGCTGCAGGTGAATGAGGGGCTCATCATCAACATCATCATCGTCGTCATCTTCTGGGGTTACTTTTGTGCCGGCGGAGCTTGAGGGACCTGCAGAGTAACTGACAATATTGTCAGAATGAAGCTCTACCTAAGAATATGCGAGTAGCTAGGAAAAGATTGAGTACCTCTTTAAAATTAGTATGCAAGAGATGAGATAACTATTAAGTAATCAAATCTCCACAACTGGGCATAGTCATACCTTCGAGGCGAGCATAGGCCTTGGGAAGAATATCTAGGACCTCCTTCACTACGACCTCCACCTTGGCAGGAGCCTTCATCAGCTCTTTCCCCTTTCTGGAAAGGCGCGATCCAGCTTGGTGAACCCCATCAATTACTTCAGCTACAACCACCTCCTACTGAGAAGTTGTCGCAAGATCTTCCTTCACCTAGGGAAAGGGACCAATAGCATCTTTGTGATATAACCCCTCGTGGACCTTGCGGTCTATCTTCAAGTCCCCATTGAGCTCCCAAAGTTTGTCAACCACCTCCACATAGAGCCCATAGAGTTGAGGGCATAGGATGGCCTCCACGTAATCTCGAAAGCCAACTCCCTCGAGCTTGGCCAGGGACAGGTTTCCCTCTTCATCATAAAGGGATTCGAAATCCCTCAGACAGGATTTAAGCTCAAGGATGCTCTCCCTCTGCTGACCGCTGAGCTCGAGCAGTTGCTTATTTTTCTGGTCAGCTTCTCCAAGAGCTGAGGACATGGTCTGATTCTCAGCGCTGGCCTCCGCAGTTTCCTTCTTGAACTCCTGTAGAAGGTTGAACAATTCAGTAGAGTAGGCATTAGATTTCTCA
The DNA here is from genome assembly GCA_028571225.1 of Parsonsia alboflavescens. NCBI lineage: Eukaryota > Viridiplantae > Streptophyta > Magnoliopsida > Gentianales > Apocynaceae > Parsonsia > Parsonsia alboflavescens. The sequence continues at coordinate 13,085 of JAOXNR010012225.1, forward strand.
ACAGCGGCCTTGAGCTCAATGACCTCCTTTGCCATTTGGCCTTGCTGATCTTGGAGCTTAGTGATCAGGGTGGAGAACTCCTGATCCTTCTTGTCTCTTTTTTCCAGTCTCCTTAGCTGCTTGCCAAGAAAGACATGATTCTGCAACCAAAGAAAAAGGAGGTCAGTAGTAAAGAAAAGTTGAAACAAATCAGCTACAAAAATAAAGAAAGTTCAGAAGACTTATTGCAGTATGGATTGAGGTGGTGAACTTGGCAACCTCCCTGTCAGTGAGTTTCCTAAATATTTCCCAGTCAACCGGCAGCGAGCACCCCATCAAGAATGATTGGGAGTGTGGCCATTGGAAAAGAGAGTCCGAGGACTCCATTGCAAGGTTGGGGACCCACCTTGCTGTCAACTCAGCAACATGGGTGGCCAGGGTAGCAGTCCCTAGCCTCTTCAACATGTTGGCGACCTCCTCGGTCACACAGCCAAGGACCTCCGGCCTTGACCTTGAGGTCACCGGAGCCATCCCCTATCCAAAGGAGCTCAGAGAAGACCCATTCTTAGAAGTAGTGGACTGAGAAGAATTAGAGGAAGAGGAGATCGAGATCTTCACAGGCCATTTGGAGGCCCTCAAAGCAGCGACCTCAGCACTCTACTTCAAAGCAGTTTGGGTTCTATCAGCCGCAGTGACCTGCCTGAGGTTGGGGAGTGGGAATCTGGGCCTAATCAAATCTAGCAAGTGAGGTTGCAGTAGTAGAAGAGGAACCAGCGGTGCCCCTAACTCCACCAGCGGGAGCTTGTGGAAGAGTGGATTTTAGAAGCCAGGAGGTGGTCTCATTGCTGTCAAAACAAAGAGAAAAAAGCTGTTAGTGCACAAAAGAGTTAAGATAAGTAGAAAAAAATACAGAAAAGCTGCCTACTTGAAAGGGGAATCTCCTGGCAGAGTTGAGGTCGTGATCTACCTGACTCCTTAGTCCAGCAGGGTGAATTAAAGTGAAGGGGTATGCTGGTAAACTACAAATGACCCTAACGCTGTTAGAGTTGGCTAGGTCAATCAAAACGGCTTTGTGCCTTAACTACTCGTTGGTTAGGTCAGGGAGTTCATTGAAAAAATTTTGATTCATGTTCCAGTCTCAGACCGGACCAGATTGTGAGGAAGTCCAGCAAAAAAGAAAGATGGTTTCCAATTGCCCACAAAGGACTGGAAAGGGCCTACCAGTTTATACCGGACAGTAAATTGGAGATATCCTAAAGTGGCACCCTTCGGTGTCGAGGAGATACTGACCTTAAAGAAATTCCTAAAGAGCTTCAAAGAAACTGGAACTCGATAAAGGTGACAAGTCGCTATGAACACAACTACTGCCTGAATGGAGTTTGGGACAAGCTGGGCAACGGGAAGCCCCAACAGTAAACAATTCCCAAAAACAGGGGGTGCAAATAAGGCAATAGGATGCCCCCTCAGAGACTAGAGACATAAATGACTATGTGTCTAGGACACCGGCTACAGGGGCACTTACCCTCCATGGCGGCGACAATGTCCACTTTTTCTAGTCCCATCTCCTCGCTGATTTAAAAAATTTTAGTGGGACCTAAAGTAGGAAGGGCAGAGAAGACCTCTAACTCAGAAAGCCTATGGGATTCACTCTTGACCAAGGGGGCTTTCATCAAGGTTGGGGGAGTATAAAATAAACCTGTTCTCCAAATCTTCGGGGTCACCCTCTATCTCTCCAGAACTTAGAGAAGGGGAGCTAGAAGCAGAAGAGGCAGAAAACATTCTTTTGGTTCAAAAGTTTAAAATTTTCCCAAAAAAAGAGATAAAAGGAGAAGAAGAATTCACTCGTTGAAATTTCCTTCGAGAATTAGGAAGTTAATTGTTTTGGTCAATGGTTCACTTCCCTGACAGATTGAAGAAAGAAAATTTGAGAAAAAAGCAAAAGAGTATTGCAGAAAGCTTTGTGAGCAGAAAATTCGCAAGTCCTAAAATCTTCAAAGGACTCCTAATTTATATGAGATAAGGAGTCCCTTGGGTTGCTGAAAAGGATCCGGTACACCTAGAACCGAGGTAACTGCAAAAACTGATGAGGCACGTCTCCTCCCAAAACTAGCCGATATAGAGAAAATGAAGGGACCCTTTAGAGGTCACAACTTAAAGATTGTAATTTAGGAGCCACGACCTTTAGGCTCATTGGGCAATGATGGGAGAAATGGGCATGACCCGAACGAGTCAACTTAAACGGGCACGACCCAGACAAAGTCAACCTAAATGGGCTGAAGGCCCCAACCTTCAATACGTGAAAGTCAGACTCACGAGGTCAACAAGGAAAGCTGGGCAGCAGCCTACTGCTACCAACCTTCCAGGTCACTGACCTCCTAAATGAGCTCAGGAGAGGTCTTAGTAGGCCAAGTCCTTCGACCCGGTACGCTCCAATCCATCTCATACATCTTCCATGCCGCGACCAACTGTGCGTGACTCCTAACATCTTCCATCCCCCATGAGCCTATGATCACTCGGTGCCACCTCCCAGAAGAGATAGTCAAGACCTTCGATATCCATGGGCAGGTCACAAAATTGGTGTAAAGGTCGGTTAGCGAGCTCGTAGCTCTTGATAGAGACTTGAAAACCGAGGGAAACTCCATGATTCTAGCAGCAATTGGCGGAATATGATATGATCTCACATTTATCCTAATTACCTACTATCATGTAATAGAAGAGCCGCAATTAAAGAGGTAACTCATTATTCTGTATGTATGACCGAATTACACTCAGTCCACGGACAAGACATAATACCTTGAGCTAATTCACTCAAAGATTATTCTCTCAGAATACTGACTTAAGCAGCAGAGCTATCCCGAGGGTGACAGCCCACTCCGGTGGCCTAATCAGTTTTCTTCTTCGATTGCAATTACGAATGTGTTCGGGCTGATTTGGAGGCCACTTCCTAGCCCCATCAGCAATAATCATGAACGACACTCAAAGAAATGTAAAAAATCAAAAACCTTGCCACATAGAAGAAACAACAATTGTCAAATAGTCTGGATTGCATTGATATCTATGGTCAACCTTTTAGGTTCCGGGACATGGGTCAGAGTTGAGGGTTTGGGACGTGACGGTTATAAAAGGCTCAGAGGAAGGCAGCTCCACCACTGCCAACCACAATCGACGCAAGGAATTTTACCTTCGCTACGAGATGAGACAGTTTAATTGATGGGGCTCAAAAGTGAACAGGTCATCCCAAAAGCATGATGACGTTTATCGACCATGACCTAAAAAGAAAGTAGAAAAGGTCACTGGAGGTAGGCTGTGCCCAAGGAAGAGCTCTGATGCCTAAGTCAGTATTGCGAGAGTAATCGAGTGTAATTAATTCTCTAGAAAACTGATATCTCATCTGTAGACTGTTTATGATTCGATTATATAAAAGAAATCCATTACCTCTTTGATTTGAGCTCTGCTATTACGTGGCAGTAGGCAATTAGGATAGTTTTGATAGCCTTGAATCCCACCAACTGCTCCTAGAATCGTGGAGTTTCCCTTGGTTAAGATATCTTGCCATTCACATCTTTGTCGAGAGTTGCAAACTCGTTAGCAGACCTCTAGACCAACTTCGCGACCTGCCCGTGGATATCGAGGGTCTAGTCTATCTCTTCTGGGAGATCTCGCTGAGTGGTAGTAGGCTCATGGGAGATGTTAAGAGTCTCTAGTAAAGAGCTTCAAGGAAGATGTATGAGACGAGTTGGGAGTTACCAGGTCGTGGTCCGAGGTCTAATGGCGCCTCTCTAGAGCTCATTTAGGAGGTCGGTGACCTTGGAGGCAGGTGGTAGCAAGTCGCTGCCCACCTATCCTTGTTGACTTCATGAGTCTGACTTTCAAGTATTGAGGGTTGGGGCCTTGGGCCATCTGGGATGACTTCTGTCTAGTTCCTACCTGTTTATGTTGACTTGTGAAGGTCGTACCAGTTTCTCCCAACATTGCGAACCTTTAGGCCCAACGAGCTCAGAGGTCGTGGTGCCTAAATTACCATCTTAAAGTCATAGCCACTAATCGGTTCGCTTGTTCCTTGTAACGACTAGCTTTGGGGTACCTTTCCATTCGAGTCTCTAGTAAAGAGCTACAAGCTGGCTTTCAATTTTTCGACCTCAGGCAGAGTTGCGCACACTTGGTCGCGGCATGGTAGGTATATGAGCTGGATTGGGGCTCACTAGGTCGTGGTCCAGCGAGACCTCTTTTGTGCTTATGTTGTAGGTTCGTGACCTAGGAGGTCGTGGTAGGAGATCCCTGCCCACCTGTTTCTCGGGACTCACAGGTCTGACTTTCAGGTATTAGGAATTACCATCTTTAAGTCGCAAGTCTGACTTTCAGGTATTAGGAATTATCATCTCTAAGTCGGGGGTCTGACTTTCAGGTATTAGGAAATTACCATCTCCAAGTCAGGACCCTTGAAAGGTCAAGCCATTTTCTTGTAACTGCTCTCGAGTCTGTCCTTCAGGTATTAGTAACTACTATCTTTAGGTTGAGACTCTTGGAGGGTCGTGTCGTTTTCCTGTAACGGCTATTTTTGGAAGAAGACATGCCTCCTCAGTTTTGGAAACCTGGTCGTCGGTCTAAAATCGGAAAGTTGCCCACACTCAGATTTTGGAAAGTTGTGCCCCTTTGGCTTCAGATAAAGAATTACTTGTCCCGGGTTTGGAAGATTGCCCCATTTCTGATTTTTCCTTTTTGAAAATTGACTCGTTTCAGTTTCAGAAGGTCACCCTGTTCAGTAGTTCGAGTGACTCCTTATTCCATATAAATTAGAAGTCTTAGAGTTTTTAGGATTTACCTATACTTTCTCTCAACTTGTTTGAACTTACAGAGCTTTTTGCATTAAATTTCTTTTCTTTCTTCTGCTTGAGCATCCGGTTATTCAGGATAACTTCTCTTTTCACCTTCCAAGATTTTACTGAGTGAGTTTTCTTCTTTTTTCCTTTGAAAAAATTTCACCTTTTTGAGTTTTTCCCCATAAACTGAGATGTCGACTTCAAAGTCTTCTGCTTCTAATACTCCTTCCTTCCATCTTGGAGAAACAGCTCCTTCCTATTCTTCTATTGACTTGGAGAATGGGGTTTTCTATTTGCCCCCTATTTTTGTCAAAGCCCCCTCTATTAGGAGTGAAACCCTTAAGCTTTCTGAAACAGAAGCTAATTCTATGCCTTTTGTTCTTGTCCCTTCTAATATTTTTAACATTTGTGGGGGTTTGGGGCCAGGGAAAGATGAAATAGTCGCTGCTGTGGAGGATGAGTGCCACTACAATAGGCACGAGGGACCCATAGTTCTTTATCTTTCTAGCCTCAGGGGAAGCATCCTACTTCCTTTCTTTCGTCCGCTATTTCTTGACGTTGCCGACTTCTGGGGTTTTCCCTTATCTCAACTTGTTCCTAATTCCCGTCGAATGGTGGTTGCTTTCATAGCGACCTGCTGTCTTTACAGAGTTTCAGTTTCTCCGAAGCTTTTAGGAGCTTTTTTAAGCTAGGTGTCTCCTTGGCCTCTAAATCTTCCAAGGGATACCTCCAGTTTAACCTCAGGCACAAGCTAGTAGGTCGCTTTCAGTCCTCAGTAGGGCAATGGTCTTCTTTGCTCGTCTTCCACGCCATTCAATTTGGTCCAAGCCCTACCCAGATTGGAACCTGATTCATTTTTCAATCCTATGACCAAATATTGCATAGGGATTTCTTACTTGATTTGGTCAGGTCTGACAAATCTAAGGTTGGGTGTACCACCCGAATCTGGCCTGAAATTTTCTTTCGACCTGCTGGGCTATGGAGCCCTCTGGTAGGAAGGTTTTTTGTCTTTAACTGATTTTTGCCTTTATCTGCTTGTGATTTTATTGTAACAGTTACAGAAATGAGGACCACATCTTGGATCTTTGATTCTACACCTTCTCAAGCTCCTTCTGCTACAACCCCTGTTGCTAGAATTCCTGTTCCGCAAGGCAGGGGAAGACAGGTGGTGGCTGAGAGGACTTGGGGTGCCTCTTAGGGAAGCTCGGGGGCTGCTGGGATGAAGCCATCTGACAGGCCCATCAAGGTCTCGTATACATCCTCTTCACCCTCCTCCTAGCCAGCTAAAAAGACCCCCCCCCCCAAGCTCAACTGCTAAGGGGAAGGCTCCCGTGACCTTGGAGTCTAAAATTGCATTTCCAGGCCGCGCCACAAAGGAAGTCACAGACCCTTTAAGCGGTTGGGGGGTGATGCCCTGGCCACTCATTCTACTGAGGAGACCGCAAGATGGGTCCCAGATCTACCCATGGAGGCCTCTGACTCCTTACTCCAGTGGCCCCACTCCCAATCTTTTCTAATGGAGTGTGCCCCTTCAGTTAACCAGGAGATCAGCTGGCAACTGACAGATGAGGAGATTGATAGATTTGAAGACTCAATTCATACTGCAGTGAGTTCCTGCTACCTCTTGTAAGCTTGCAATTGGTCTTATCTGATTTTGATTTCAATATTGACCTATTTTTCAAATTTTTTTTTATTTTTTAGAAACACATCCTTCTTGGGGAGAGTTTGAGGAGGCAGGTCGAGAAGGCCAAAAAGGATAAAGAGTTTGCCTCTCTTATTTCAAAGCTCCAGGAAGCCAAGGATTGCCTGGAAAAGGAGAATGCTGAACTTGCGGCTTCTGCTAGAGAGGCCTACACCTCTGCTGATAAATCAGCTAGACTCCTCTCTAAGTGCAAAAAAGATGTTGATGAAGCTAGGGCCAACAGCTAGGCCATGTCTTAGGTTCTGGAGGCGGCTCACAAGATGATTTCTGAGTTGAGTGACTCTGGCACCCAGCAGAAGGAGCACGCTGTAGAACTTCAAGCCAAACTAGAGGTTCCAGGGCCTTTGTGATGAAGATGGTAGCCTTTCCATGAAGAAGCTCAAGGAGGTTCCTACCTTTCAGGGGTATGTTGAAGACTTGATGAAGCCTCAAATGATAGGGCTATACGTTCAGGTGATTGACGACCTTAAGAAAGACTACCCCGAAATGGAGTTCAACTCTAAATATGATGCTGCACTCTATCATCCAGAGTTGCTCTGTCCTCTTCCTTGGCGTCAAGAGGATCTGGATCAAACTTCTCTAGAGGAGGTTGCTGCTGCTGAGGTCTTGGCTCAGGTTGTCCATGTTGATGAGGGCCTTGCGGGGAAGGGAAAGAAGATAGTAGAGGCAGCCCCGGAGGTCAGGGTCACAGAGAGAGAGGTCCTGGATGCCACTCCCCAGGCCATGATATGTCCCGAAGGTATTCCCATGTTTTGCAGCGTTGACTAGTTTTGGGAAATTTATTCTTGCCTTATGTGTACTTATTTTGGAATAGGCACTTAACCTTTTCCAGGACTCTTGTCCATTTCTGATGTAGCCTTTTTATCTGACCACATTTCCTTCTACCTTGCAGGTCCTTCTAGTGCCACCAGAGCAGAAACAACTGCTGAAGAGAAGACTCCCCCATGCGGTTCTAGCCTAATCGAGATCCTAGTGGATGGGGATGATGAGGATTGTGTTCCCCTTATCCAGAGGCGGCAGAGAGGCAAACCTGGGAATGCTTTGTAATAGAATTAAGGTCTTTTAGTTCTTTTTCTTTCAATGCTCTAAATATTCAACCCTTTGTGGTTTTTGCACTGGACATTTTCATTTCTGCATTGTGCGAAATATTCCTGATGGCTGTTTGTGGCCTCTGCTCTTATGACTGCTTTGGTTTTTCTCAAATATCTTGCATTCATATTTGCTAAGCATTCTGTCTTTGCTTTCTCGAATTTTGAACTTGAGGCAAACAACACAAAGTGAAAACTTGATAAGCTTTAAAAGGAAGAACTTATCTTTTATTCATATCTCGTTTAAACTGAAACTAGAGATGTTTTTTAGGTCATTTTGCTATTCAACAAGGTCCCTTAGGATTGTGTTTAGCTGAATTAATGAGTTTGTGAGGTCTATAATGTCTGAGTTTGATGAGATAGTTGCCACTGGCTCTGCTTCAACCCATTTGGTGAAGTATTCCACAGCAACGATCAGGAACTAATCCTTTTCAAGAAGGGTCCTAGAATGTCAATACCTCAAATATCAAAAGGTACTGATGCGTTGATGGATTGATACCTTGTTGGCGGTACATGTGATTTTTTCCCATGCAATTAACAGCTCGTGCATTTCTATATGTTCTTCTTAATGTTTGAAACCATTGAGGGGCAATAATATCCTGTTCTTAGTATCCTCTTGGCTACGCATTTTTCTCCTATGTGTGATCCACATATCCCACTGTGTACCTCTTCAATGACGTATTGTCCCTCTTCTTGACTTAGACATTTAAGTAATGGCCAAGTATATGACCTCCTGTATTCCTCGTCATCTCCTATCGGGACGTAGCGAGATGACCATTTCCGCACTTGGCGAGCTTCTTTTTATCTTGTGGGAGGTCACCATCTTTGAGGAATTTGTAGATTGGATATCTCCAGTCTGCCTGATCCTCTATAACCAAGCTCTCATCTTGGTTTACGCTTGGTGAGTACAACTGTTCCACTAGTAGCTCTGCATTAGTCAGGGCTATTTCTTAGTAGACTTAAGATAGTGCATTTACCTCTACATTTTGTTCTCTGGGTATTTTCTCAATGAGGAAATGCTAAAGCTTGGATGTGATATCCCTTATTTTTCTAAGATATTTGATCATGTTGTCCTCTCTAGATTCGAATTCTCCAGCAACCTGGCTGGCTATGACCTGCGAATCAATTTTAATGTGCAATTTCTGCACTTTGAGAGCTCTTATAAGTCTTAGGAATGCTAAGAGAGCTTCATATTTGGATTCATTATTCGAGGTTGGGAAGTTGTACTTCACAAAGTAAGTGATTCTCACTCCCTCGGGGTTGATCAGTTCCTGCACTTGAATTTTCCTTTTCCGTGGAACCATCTGTATACATTGTCCAGACGTTGCTTTTATAGGTGCTTGTGAGCTCCAGTGGTGCCCTTGTGCTTTCTTCTACGAAGTCTGACAGAGCTCGAGCTTTGATTGCTTTCCTTAGCTCGAATTGAATTTGATATCCCGACAGCTCACTTCATCGTTCTACCCGATAGCTCGAGCTTGGCAAGAGCTTATTTTAGTGGTAGATTGGTTAATACTCTTATTGGGTAAGCTTCAAAATATGGTTTTAATTTCCTTTAGGTAATAATAATGAGGTACAAGAACTTTTCAAGGTCCGAATATCTAGTTTCTGGACCTTTCCGCAATCGACTCACATAATAAAGAGGGAACTGTTGTCCTCACCTTTCCACCAATAGCACTGGGCTGACTGCTTTCTCTGTCACAGTAAGATACATTGAGATTTCCTCTCCGGACCTCGGAGAGACAAGTTTTAATGGGGCTGGCCCAGGAAGTCCTTCCGCTTGATGAACGCTACTTGGCAATCCTCGGTCCAAAAAAAGTTGTTTGGCTTCTTTATGACTTCATGGAATTTTTATCCTTTGTCTGCCCTTTTGCTGATGAAGCGCCCCAGTGCTGCCATCTTTCCTGCTAGACTCTGGACCTCCTTGATGTTTTTGGGAGGTTCCATGTCCAACAGTGCCTTTATCTTGTCCGGATTGGCATCAATGCCTCTTCCAAAGATCATGAAGCCCAGGAATTTAACTGCTGAAACTCCGAAGGTGCATTTTTCTGGGTTGACCTTCATGTGAGCAGCCTTCAAGGTCTGGAAAGTCTCCCTGATGTAGTCAATGAAATCTTCAAAGGTCTTGGACTTGATTACTATGTGGTCCACTTAGACCTCTACGTTCCTCCCGAGCTGGTTTTTGAATACCTTATGCATTGCTAGCTGAATTCTACCCCTGTGTTTTTCACACTAAACGACATTTTTATGTAGCAGTAGGTCCCGACCTCTGTGATGAACGAGGTCTTTTCTATGTCTTCCACTGCTATTGGGATTTGGTGGTTCCCTTTGTATGCATCCAAGAAACACAACCATTGATACCCAGCTGTCGAATCCACTATTTGATCTATACTTGGAAGTGGATAGGAGTCCTTCTAGCAAAATTTGTTTAGTATGGTGAAGTCCACACACATACTAAATGTCCCTTCTTTCTTTGGAACCACAACTGGGTTGGCTAGCCATTCCTGGTATACCACCTCTTTCAAAATTCCTGCTTCAAGAAAAGCTTGGACTTCTCGAGCTATGACTTTGTTTCACTCGGGGGCGAAGGTTATCTTCTTCTGCTTTATCGGCTTGACCCCTGGTTTGAGTCCGACCTTGTGTTCAACAATTTTTCGATCTGCTCCCTTGAGGTCGCTAGGCTGCCAAGCAAAGACCTTCAGATACTCTTGAAAGGAATCAACAAGTTTCCCTTTGATTTTATTTTGTAATATCTCTCCTACTTTTATCCCTTTCTCACGGAATTCTAGGTTGAGGAATACCTTCTCTCCTCTGCCAACTGCCTAGATTTTTGTAATCATCATTCCCTTTCGGGAGGTCGATGCACTTTTCCTTCTCAAGTTCAGGCACGCTCTCCTCATCACCTTTAGCAAGGTAACATTCTGCAGCGAGTTGTTTGTCCCCTTCTAGGACAATCCAAGTGTCTCTGACTCGGATTTTCATGTTGTAGTTCAGCAGAGAAATTTCTGCTCTCAAGTCCATGGTCCCCCTTTTGCCCAGGATTGCATTGTAAGTTCTAGGGGCGTCCACCACCATCCAATCCATGACCTCAGTGACCTCCTTGCCCTTTACACAGACTGTCGTTGGGACTCAGAGAATCCCATCATCATAGGTTGTGCTGTCGTTGAAGCTAGTTAGAGCTATGTCTGACCTTATCAGTAAGCTCTAGTCTATCCCCATCTAGTCGAAGGTCTTCCAGTGTAGGACATTTTCGGATCTTCCAGTGTCCACCAGTATTTTGTGGACCAAGAAATCTCCAATCTGGAAGGACACTGTGAGGGGTTCTGAATCTTACCCTCGAGTTCACTTTGACCTCTTCTCGCTGGCATTTATTTCACGCACAGTAGGTCGCTGATTTTGAGGGGCTGCTGGTGGTGAATCAACAAGGCTTGCATTCCTAGCCAAGAACTTTCGCAAGTGACCATCTTTCACCAATCTTTCAATCTCATGCTTGAGGTCGAAACAGTCCTTTGTGAGATGGTCGTGGTCGTTGTGATAGTGGCCACTGGACTCTTGAGAGGTCTTAGATGCTTCAGGAGACCTCTCTTTTCCGTAACCACTAGGATCTCAACTCCTGAGGTCTTTAGTGAGTGGTACCAAGGTCGGGGATGGTCTTTCTTTTCTTGTTAGAAGTTCCTCCCATTGAATGGATTTCCTTCCTGTCTCTTTTTAAGGATTGAGGGCTCTTTAGACGCCCTTTGTTGTCTTTTTCAGTGGTTAAAACAAAGCCATGGATTTTTTTCTGGACCGCTATCTCTTCAGACTTGAGTAGTTTTTCTAGGAGTGTCTGCAACTCCTTGATGGTTTTTACTGGCTCCTAGGCCAGCCTGCAGGCTACGGACCCCCTTGTAAACCTTGTTTGAAGGCACTGATATAGATGGCATCATTTTTCTACTCAATCTCCACTGCTTCATCATTGAAGTGACCGTAGTAGCTTTTCGTACTCTCTCCGAACTTCTGCTTGATGTTGAAGAGGTCGTTGATATCCTCCTCGCATCTCCTGCTGCTCTGATAGTTTTTTCGGAACAACTCTTTCAGTTGTGTCCAGCTCGAGATGCTCGCCTCCGGGATGCCTTTGAACTAGGACTGGGCTTTCTTGGTCAGTGTTGATTGAAAGGCTCTGCATTTGACATGGTCAAGGTACTCGAACATCTCCATGTAAGACACATATTCATCTATGTGTTGCAGAGGTTCGCCTGAGCCATCATATTTTGCCTCCAAGTGTGGGGCTTTGAACCCTGGTGGCATTCGGGCGGTTCGGATGCTGTGGACAAACGGTGAAGGCTTGGTAAGGTCCACATTGCTCTAGGTCTCTTGATTGGCTGGCTGAGTTGCTCTCCTTAATTGATTGGGGGCTACCCCTCGAGCGTTATCACCTATCATTTGTATCAGGCTTCGTCGAGGTGGTATCCTTACAACAAGAGGAGTTCGTAGTGAGCTCCCCTGCTCTTCAGGATCTTGTTTTTGGCTTCTTGACATGGCTACTCGGTTAAGCCTTTCTCTCTTGTCGTAACCCCTTCCGTGGTTCAGGGTTTCTCTGAGGTCGGTCACAGGTTGGGTTGGTCCTCTCTGTGACCTTTCTTGCTCTCGACCTATTTCCCGACCTACTTCATGAGGTCGGAGGTCATTCCTAGCTTCTGAAGGCAAAGGCTGGCTAGGCTGTGTACTTTCTGCCTGGCCTCAGGGTGGCTGTGAATCTCTCTAGGAAGGCACTCGAGTGCTTCCGGTATACATATAGTCTCGTTTGCAAGATACCCCTTCTAGGGCTACCACCATTCATTCCAGGAGGTCCTCTGGAACTGATACCTATGTTCTCGGATCTCTATGGCCTGGGATTATTGTCATTAGCAATAGGATCAGTGCGTCCCTGCCCGGTCCTCGCTCGCACATGTGGAGGGTTCGCTGGGGCCCTTCAAGATGGAGCAGACTGTGATGGTCGTGATGGTTCCTGCTGGGCGGCCAAGGCTTAGCTATTGTTCTCCGCCACGGGTGAGGCTTCAGGCACCATTTTGCTTGTGCATAGCTCCATCCTACCGGGCGGTTTGCCTCGACGCGGTGGTTGAACGTGTGTCAGTTGTGATTGAGTCATCAGGCCTTTTATTTATTTTGTGTAGGGAAGAAAGCTAAGCTTTTTGTCTGATTTTTTCCACAGACGGCTCCAGAAGTGATGGGGCTGAAAAGTAAACACCAGGTTACCCCAAAACCATGATGACGTCAATTGACTGCAATCTAAAAAGAAAGTACAGAAGGTCACCGGAGGTGGGCTGTGCCCAGGGAAGAGCTTCGATGTGTAAGTCAGTGTTCCGAGAGTAAGTGTAAATAATTCTCTAGGAGACTTTTCTCTCGTTCGTAGACTATTTATGATTCGAGTATATAAAAGAAATCCATTACCTCTTCGATTTGGGCTCTACTATTATGTGACAGTAGGCAATTAGGATAGTTGTGAGATCCTTGAATCCTGCCAACTGCTCCTAAAATCGTGGAGTTTCCCTTGGTTAACATATCTTGCCATTCACGTCTCTGTCGAGAGCTGCTATCATGGTAACCGACCTCTAGACCAACTTCGCGACCTGCCCATGGATATTGAGGGTCTCGACTATCTCTTTTGGGAGGTCGCGCCGAGTGGTAATAGGCTCATGGGAGATGTTAGGAGTAGTGCATATCTAGTCGTGGCATGGAAGATGTATAAGACGAGTTGGGAGTTACTAGGTCGTGGTCCGAGGTCTGGTGGTGCCTCTCTCGAGCTCACTTAGGAGGTCGGTGGTATCAGGTCGCTGTCCACCTATCCTTGTTGACTTCATGAGTCTAACTTTCAGGTATTGTGGGTTGGGGCCTTGTGCTCATTTGGGTTGACTTCTGTACGAGTCTTGCCAGTTTATGTTGACTTGTCTAGGTCGTACCCGTTTCTCCCATCATTAATATTTACAGATGGGGATGGCCCACAGATGACTTGCGGAGACAATGAGAGTGCCGACCTAATATAGCTAAGGCTTGCCAAGTGCCTTCGAACGAAGAGACTGGATGCATTGACATTAATATGTCTTGAAGATGTGGTAATTGACAATGTTTTAAAAATTGGAATAGACATTAGATCGAAAAATTTACTGGTTCATAGTTTAAATCAGAAGTTGAATTTATATCCTTAATATAATTCGAAACATGATAACTTCGGTTTAGTTTTTTTACTATTGATGGGAGAAATGGGTACGACAAAGATAAAGTCAACATAAACGGACATGACCTGGATAAAGTCAACCCAAAAGGGCTCGGGGCCCCGGACCCTCAATACCTGCAAGTCGGACTCACAAAGTTAACAAGGATAGGTGGGCAGTGACCTGCTACCACCGACCTCCAAGGTCATTGACCTCCTAGATGAGCTCAGGAGAGGTCTTACTAGACCACGACCTTCGACCTGGTAAGCCTCAATCCCTCTCAAACATCTTCCATGCCACGACCAACTATGCATGACTCCTAGCCACCCCCATGACCCTACGATCACTCAGCAAGGCCTCCCAATAAAGATAGTCGAGGCTCTCGACATCCACTGGTAGGTCGCCAAGTTGGTCTAAAGGTTGGTTAGCGAGCTTGTAGCTCTCGACAGAGACGTGAATGGCAAAATATCTAAAACCAAGGTGAACTCCACGATTCTAGGAGCAATTGGCGGGATATGATATGATCTCACAATTATTCTAATTGTCTATTATCACGTAATAGAAGAGCCATAATCTGAGAGGTAAGTAATTTCTTCTCAATATATAATCAAATGGTAATCAGTTTACGGATAGGGGACAGTCTTTTTGGGAATTAATTACACAAGATTACTGTCAGAATACTGACTTAGACATCAGAGCCTTCCCCGGGCACAACCCATTCTGGTGACCTGTTTACTTTCTTCTCAGGTTGCTGTCATTGCGGTTTTGGGGTGACCCATAGTCCACTCTTGAGTTCCATCAATTATTATTTTTCTTGTAGCAAAAGAGGGGACCGTAGGATCTCCATCCATTACGAAATTGGCCATGGGAGAACCCAATACATAGTATTAAGAGAGTTTATTCTAACTTGATAACCTTACTTCATTGTGGATTTGAGTGCCTTAAAAGAAAAACAAAGGTGTCTTTTGTCTTCTTAAATATTATTAAATCAACTAAATATATTTAAAGATTTTTTTTTTTAAGGGTGGGGTGGAAGGTTGGTTGGGGCTAAGATAATATTAAAAGTTTCATTCTATTGAATAATTAAAAATTAAATTTTCTTAACTTTTATATAAATTATTAATTATTAAACAAATGTCTATGAAAGATAAACAATGGACTTTTATTTTTAGGATACTAATGCAGTTTTGAAATTTAAACAAATTTATATAAGAGGAATGTATCTCTCAAGACATCCAATAAACTTTAATTTATGATTTTTTTATTCGAGTAATGGGCCTCTAGAGGGCTACGGCCTACGGATCTCCTGTTACACATTCATTAACTATGTCTAAATTGTTTGCTTTCTCTCTCACACTAGATAGATATTAAAATTACTTAAAGCGATAATGATGAAGAGAGGATCAAATTAGGCCTCTAAATAGATAAAGAAAAAAATATTACTTATCATCTGTAAAAATTTAATTTAAACGATTTTCAAGAATATATATATATATATATTTATTTAAAAAATTAATTGATTTAAATCTCTAGAAAATAAATTATAACCATACGGTTAATTAAATTACTTAAAAAGAAAATAATCGTCACATAAATTAAAAATATTAAATTACTTAAAAACAGAATAATCTTCACATACATTAAAAAAATGACAAATTTTCATATGAGCTTAAAAAAATGTAAGAATCCTAATAGAATTAAATAATTAGTTAAATTTAACTTAAATCTAACTTTTTGAAAATAAATATAGTAAATATATTAAGAACATATAGTTTATTTTTTAAAACGCCTTCTTTTTTTTCCCCCTTCTATTAATGTATATGTAGAATTTCTTTGAATCTATTTAAATGAAAAAATCACTTAATACACATTATTTTATTTGGTGATGTAGAAAATGGCGTAGACGATGGGCTATAAAATCAGGGACCTAATATTTATCTACAACCAAAAGTATATTAAAGAATTGAAATAATTTGATTATGTTAGCTTTCAATTAAATATGAAGAACTCTACATTATTCCTTATTTTAAAAGAATTATAAAGGTACAAAATACTGACGCAAACACCACTAAAAAATAAAGATACAAAATAATAGATTTAACATACAATATAATTTCAAAATATTTATTATAAACCGTACATATATACATATTAACTAATACTCCATTAGTCATTATTTATAAGTCACCGGTTATTATTTTGTAAAATGAAGAAAATATGTTTTCCTAACATGTCTTTTAAGCAAGATTTGAAAGGAGAAGAAAGTTTTGGATAGAGAGAGAGAGAGCTGGATAGCTCAAACAAAGCTAATAAGGGAAAAATTAGTCAACTACCTAATAAACAAGCAATAATGACTTATAATTAGTGATAATAAAAGTTAATTCCAATGCCTTACAAAGAATGACGGAGAAAGTGTGAATTTAATTAATTGAGTTTTTCTAAAAAGTAATTGAAAATTACACTTGGATATTTCTCATATTTCAATTTTAGACAAATTTTATTTTGACGGGATGGGAGATGAAAGGTTAAATAACTTTTTCTTAAATCCATTTTTATTTTTTAATTTAATTATTTCATACTTTATACACCTATTATTAATGGCTTTCCATGCAATTTGCGGGTTTGCGGGTTTCTATACAAGTTTCAGTTGAATAAATATGGGTTAATTTATCATGAATCAACTTGGAAGAAGATAAATCATATTGATCTTTCTCCAAAATTATTTCTTAATTTTCTATTAAAAAATTTTAAAACAAAAGCAGTATTTGAAATTAAGTGATCGAGGAAGACGAAATTGACTTCACACGTACACTAATTTACAGTCTTTTGCCCCAACTTGAGGCTAAAATTGACTACAAATGTATAATAACTTTGAATTCTCTGTAAACACGCACTCTTCTTAGTTAGAGGTGAATCAGTGAATACGTCTTCCACCTGTAAAATAACAGGTACTTACTTTGTTTAGAATTGAATGTTGACATTTCTATTTTGAATTATATGAAAATGAATGACTCATTTTCTTAATTAGTTAAAATTTTAATAATAAATTGATATTATAAATGTAAAATGAAGTAAGTTAACTAATTTTCTTAAAGTTTATATTAGTCAAAATGTGACATTCAATTCCGAATTGAGGGAGTATAAAAAAATTTTTTTTAAAAAAGTGCCCATAAATGAATGATTGAGACAAGAGCTTTTGGGACGTCAGAAGAAATGGAAGAAAAGGGAATAATCAGATGAAAAGTTGTTGTGCCAAGAAACTGATGATTATTATACAATCAAAAGAAGGTAAAGATTTGTATTAACAATGGCTATTATCCATATACGGATCTGCTAAGGCGTGCTTCGGAGCGTGCGCTAATGCGCACTCCAACCGTTTCCGTAACGGAATTGTGCTCCGCTTGTTTGGCTGCATGAACAAATCCGCAACAATTTCGTTACGGTAACGGTTGAAGCGCGCCTTAGCAAATCCGTATACATATATATATATATACACTAAATTATTATCCAAGATAAAGTTGCCTTGTAATTAAGGTGGGTATTTTGAAATCCATCAGCTCCAATAGCCTACCAAAAAAAAAAAAAAGAAAAATTGGAAATCAATTGAAAAGATACATATATAGATATACCTGCTTTAATTAAATCCCAAATGATCATTAAGTTTGTGGTGTTCTGGACAAAAACATGATCATTCAATTTAGAAGTTAATCAAAAGTCGCCCTTC
>JAOXNR010012236.1:0-30554 GCA_028571225.1 Parsonsia alboflavescens
TCGTTATTATAACCACATTTTATTTAACATGCATTTAATCTCTCCATTTATATTCTTATTAAGTAATCTCTATTACTTAATCATATATCTAATTCTATTTAATGACTTAGCTACTTGATAAACATTTTTCTCTATAATTGTCAAAGGCTAAGAACTTTCTAATCAAGATAAATAAAATACATATTAAATATTTCACTTATTTAATTATGAAGACGTGGATCCCATCACTTACTAACCTTCATAATTAAATACTAGGAATTACATATTACCTCGACACTGAATCAAATAAGTGAATATAGTAATAGTAAATTATAAATACTCAAATATAAGTCTCACGTACAATATTTCTGGTCTGGATAATATTTCCACAATTACAATCAATAAACGAATGAGATTATACCATTAATTAATATATCATATGTTCAAGTCATTTGTTTCCAGAAATACTTCTTATGTTTATTCTTAAATAGAATGCGATTCTCCATTTTCTAATCTATTAGTATCTCCACACTAATCATAGAGAATAGACATAAGCTAATCTTAACAAAGTATTATTATCCAAAGAATAATTCAACGATTAGGAGCACCAATTTAAATTATTCATACAAAGAGATAATATCACATTAGTTCTTACTCATAAGAATAATATCTCTAAATAAATAATTACGGACATGGGAAGATAATAAATAAATAAAACACTTTATTTATTAATAAGATAATTACATGCTTTGGGACATACTAATGTAACAGTCATAGCTCGAGAGGTCCAAGCTCTTCCTGATGCTAGAATCCTGAAAGAGGTCGTGTACCCAGAATGGCTTGCCAATCTAGTGGTCGTGCCAAAATTTAAGGGACATGGAGGATATGTGTAGACTTCACTACACTTAATAAGTATTGTCAGAAGGACTCATACCCACTTTCGAGCACTGGTCAGTTGGTTGATTCAACGACTGGATACCAATGTCTTTGTTTCCTAGACACTTATAAAGGGTGTCGCCAAATTCCAATGGCGCTAGAGGACATGGGAAAAGCCTCATTCATAACTGAGGTTGGGACCTACTGCTCTATCGAAATGCCTTTTGGCTTGAAGAATATAGGAGTAGAGTTCTAGCAAGCTATGCATAAGGTCTTTAAGAAACAGCTAGGAAGAAACATCGAGGTCTATGTGGATGAAATTGTAATCAAATCCAAGACCTCACATGACTTTACTGAAGACATCAGAGAGACCTTTTAGATATTGAAAGCTACCCACATGAAACTTAATTCGGAGAAATGCATTTTGGAGTTTCAATAGGAAAGTTTTCAAGTTTCATAATATCAGAACGTGGTATTGATGCAAATCCTGATAAGATAAAGGCAATCCTGGCTGGACATGCATCCTCCCAAAAGCATCAAAGAAGTCCATAGTTTAACAAGAAAGATGGTAGCATTTAGTCATGTCATTAGCAAGATGACTGATAAAGGAGAAAATTTCTACAAAGTATTGATGAAGCCCAAGGATTTTTAGTGGACGGAGGATTGTCAAACTGTATTCATGAAGTTGAAAGAATTCCAGGGAAAACCTCAATGATTTGTTTCACTGAGGCCCGAAGAAGAGCTTTTGACATTACTAATTGTAATCGAGAAGGCTATTAGCTCGGTACTCCTAGTAGAAAGGTCAGGTTTGCATTTTATAGTTTATTCTGTAAGTTGTTGAGAAGTTTCTGTACCTCATTGTTATGACATCAAGGAAGCTTAAGCCCTACTTCGAAGCTTATCCAATTAGAATATTGACAAACTTACCATTGAAGCAAGCTCTGGCAAAACCCGAGCAATTAGGCAGGACGATGAAGTGGTTGCTCGAACTCTTAGGGTATCAAATTGATTTTGAGCCAAGGAAATTCATCAAGGCTCAAGCTCTCTTAGACTTTGTGGAATAGTGCACAGTAGTTCCACAAGAGCTCTCTGAAACTCGTGAAGCTAATGTATGGACCATGTACAAAGATGGTTCCACAGAGAAGAAAATTCATTTGTGGGAATTATATTGATCAGCCCTTAGGGAGTGAGAATCCCTTACTCTGTGAAATACAACTTCCCGACCTCAAATAATGAATCCGAGTATGAAGTTCTCTTAGCAGGTCTAAGACTAATAAATGCATTAAAAATGCAAAAATTGCATGCAAAAACTTATTCACAAGTTGCTGCTAGCCAGGTCGCTGAAGCCTACGAGGCTAAGGAAGAAAATATGATTAAAAATCTCAAAAAAAGTGAGAGATGTAATATCAAAATTTGAATACTTCCTCATTGAACAAATACCTAGAAAGCAAAATATGAAGCTGATACACTATCTAAGGTCTACCAAGAGCTCACATGCACTAAAGCCAAGCTACTGGACAGCTATAGTCTCAGAGCATAAATCAAGAGGAAAACTTGGTCATAGAAGACTAAGTGGACTAGAGGTACCCCATTTACAAATTCCTCAAGGATGGAGAGATCCCAGAAGAACCAAAAGAAGCTCGCCAAATCAGAAAGTGGGAACCTCGCTATGTTCTGATTGGAGTTGATGAAGTATATAGGAGGTCATACACTTGTGCATTACTCAAATGCTTGAGCAAATTAGAAGGAGAATATGTCATTGAAAACGTACACAGTGGAATATGTGGATCATACATAGGAGCCAACACCATGGCGAAGAAGATCCTGAGGATTGGTTATTACTAGCCTTCAATGGTCTCAAATATTGAGAAGGTCATACAAAGATGCACGAGCTTCCAATTACATGGAAACAAGTCACATGTACCCCCGAGGAGGAATCAATCTATCAATACCTCAGTTACATTTGACATTTGGGGCCTTGACATACTAGGACATTTTAATAAGGGAGTGGGGGGAGGGGGGGGTTCAATTTTTGATAGTAGTTGTAGAATACTTCACTAGATGGGTTGAAGCAGAACCCATGACAATTATTTCTTCGCTGAAAGTGTAGTCCTTTTTTTTGGAGAAATATTGTGTGCAAATTTTGAATTCTGCAAGCTATCATTTCAGACAATGGAAGACAATTTGTTGGTGATCTTTTCAAGACCTTTTGTGAAAATTTGAACATGAAACAAAGATTGACCTCAGTAGCTCATCCTCAAGCGAATGAACTTGCTGAGGTCATAAACAAAACAATTCTGGAAGGTCTTAAGAAAAAGGCTCACCAAGCTCGAGAAGGAAAGTAAGAAACCTTCTTGGCCAGAAGAAATTCCAGGTATCCTATAGGCTTACGGAACTACACCTAGAAAGGCTACTGGGGAAACACATTTCAGCTTGTGTTTCAGTGCAGAAGCAGTAATGCCGGTGAAGGTTGGAATGCAATCCTTGAGATTAACTGAATACGATTCAGTCTTAAACCAGGGGGAGAGAAGGGCAGACCTAGATCTCCTTAAAGAAGTCAGAAATAAAGCTATGGAAGCAGACAAAAGGTACAAAAAATAGGTTACAAATTTTTCAACAAAAAGGTTAAAGAAAAACATTTCACAGTTAGGAACCTCGCACTCAAAAGTTCAGATGTTGGAAAACAAGGACAACTATCAAAGTTGCAAGAAAGTTGGGAAGGACCTTATATAATCCAAGAAGTTCAAAAAGGTGGAAGTTATATGCTCGCTGATCCGGAAGGGAGACAACTTCTAAGGGCTTGGAATATTTGTCATCTAAAGAAATTCTACATCTAAGACTTTCCGAGCTACGCAAGCTAATTGATCAGCCCAACCACATATCTGAAAGCCATAAAGATTCACTGGTTAGCCCACTAATTAATCCCGACGACCTACTCAAAATCCTATTTTACAAGTGCACTTCAATTTTTAGAGAACTATCTAAATGCTAGCTTTGCGAAGCTCACTGTGATATTATTTCTTCCCTACTTGTACCAAGTTCAAGTTCTATCAAGTTTTATTATGCAAGCATTTTCCACATTACGAAGTTCCAAGACAAAGCAGAATCAATGCAAAATATTTGATCAACCCTCGTATACATATAGATATGAAAAATGAGGCCACAAACAAACCTCTTGAAGCAGTTAGTATATGAAAAAGAAAAGGAAAGAGCTCGAAACTTGCAGTATATGTGATATAATCATCCAATTGAAAGTAGATAAAAGGAAGAAAGACCTAATCTATTACATATAAGTCTTTCTTCTCCTCGGGCAATTCTTGCAAGCTTGGGGGAACTTTACGTCTAGTGACCTCCTCTTTGTCATGAATGCTTGATGGACCTGAGGGATAATCAGTAACAATCTCAATAGAGTTCCACCTAGGGAAAGACAAATAGCTTTGGAAAGATCAAGTGTGTCATTAAAATCAATGGGCTTATGATAGAAGGGATAATATTTAAGTAAGTCTCCATAATTATGGATGATCTTACCTAAAGGTTCAATAGCAGCCAGAGGGGGGATGTCATCAACTACCTTTCCATCAACAAGGCCGACATCTGCTTGTCGCTCACCAACCACCGTTGGAGTTGGCATAGGATTAGCTTCTATTTCTCGACTCCGAGGGAGAGGAGTAGCTTGATCAAGGTGGTTTAGGCTTGCATCGATGTTGGGATCAACCTCCAAAACAGTATCTTTTGCCTTCAATAATTTGATCCTTTCAGCATATTAGCCGATCATTTGGGGTTGCATCAGGGATTCAACATAAGATTGGAAGGCTGGAAGTTGCTCAAGTTTATCCTAGGAAAGATTTCCTTCATCATCACAAAAGGCTTTGGAATTGTCCAGCACTAAAGAATCAGCCCCGATTTGATCCTTCAACACTTTGATATGGCCTCTAATATGTCTGCCAAACCATTCAAGTGTTGATGCTTGTTTAAAGAGTCAACCAAGGTAGCCATCATTTTCCTATTTTCCTCTTTGACCTTGCTGATATTCTTCTCGTAGTCAGTAATGAGATCAGTAGCTCATTTTTCAGAAGCAACAAGCTCAGTGTTCCTTTCCTCCAGCTCTTTCTTCTTATCTTGGAGGTTATTAATCAACTCATTGAGATCCTTGTTAGTCGTTCGCCCATAAAAAAGTGGCTTTGTAAAGGAGAATAAATAGAAGAAGAAAAGATGAAGTGGTCAGTACGAAATGTATCAAAAATATTAAAAGAAATGGGGAGAGAATAGAGGAAAAAGAAAGATGAATGAAAAGGTGAAGAGCAAAGAAGAAAGGTCAAAACATTTATAGCAGACTGCAGAGAGGTGGCGAATTTATCGAGCTCAACATCAGTGAGCTATTTGTAGATTTCTTGATCAACTTAATTCACACACTTCATCAAAAAAGACTGGGCGTGCAGCCATTGGAACAAAGAGTCATTTGGCTCTAAATGCAGGTCAAGAACCCACCTCTTGACCTCTCCTTCAGGCTAGGAAGTCAAGACTTGGTTACCAATTCTCTTTAAGGTCTCAGCAACCTCTTCAATGGCAGAGCCACTGAACAACACCTCTTTCTCAGAGGTTACCTAACCTTTACCTCTGGTAACAGTAGCAATAAAGACCTTCTCCAGCTAACTAGATGAACGAGAAGGTGAATCAAAGACATAGATGACTTTGGTAGGTCGGGGAGAACTTGGTGCTATCTCTTCTCTCCTCCTCTTGTAGGCACTTCGAGTCCTACTAGTCATTGTGAGCTTTTTAGACCTAGGAGGGGGTAAAATGACCTTTGGAGGCTTGGTTGCAGGAGTTTTTGCTGAAGAAGTCAGGACGGAAACACTCCCAGACAAAGCTTGCAAGTCTAGGGGCTTACTAGACTCTTCTTGGGATTGATTTGATTGTTGAGATCCATCAGGACGACGTATAGCTGCCCGAGACCACATTGCTGCCAAAGAAAAATAAAACCAGCATCAGAGACCTATACATATATAGAACAAAATAAAAGTTCATCACAAATAGAGGCATACAATCCTACTGAAAGAAAGAAAACCATTAGTCTCTCTGACTTGGGGGAGGTTGCGGTCTCTAAGCATTCCCAGCCCAATGGGAATATGAATGATGTATCCCAAGAAGGAGCTGAGGAACCTATTTTGGGACGATTTGCTGCCAAGTCAAAATGGAAGGCTCTAGCTCGCTCAAGGTTGCCAGCTAAAATAGAGGGGTCATTGAAAAAAGTTTTACGAAGATTCCATTGTGGATATGGATCAGCTCGGATTTGATCCACATGAAGTCTAGCATGGAAGAAAGATTCTTTCCATTCTGAGGAACCTATTTTGGGACGATTTGCTGCCAAGTCAAAAATGAAGGCTCTGGCTCGCTTAAGGTATCCAGCTAAAACATCGGGGGTCATTGAAAAAAGTTTTACTAAGATTCCATTCTAGATATGGATCAGCTCGGATTTGATCCACACGAAGTCTAGCATGAAAGAAAGATTCTTGACATGGATCACCAAAAGAAGGAAATTTACCCACAAGGTTATAATGATTATTAAATTGAAGATACCCTTGACTAGAACTGCGAGGAGCAATAGAGATAGCTAACTTAAAAAAGCATCTAAAGAGTTCTAAAAAGACAAGTACTTTATATAGTTGGCAGGTCGTGATAAAAGCGACCACAGTCCTAATTGCATTAGGGGCCAACTGAGCAAGGGGAAACCTCCAAAAGTAAGCTATGTGATGCAGGAGCGGAAGGTGATGGTCAATGTGAACAAGAGTAGGCTGAAACAACCAAGCAAACAGAGCTACTAGTGCCTAGGCGTTCAGCGAGGATTAGAGATATCGTGGCTCGGAAACAGTTGGGTTGTAATCGGCTAGGATGTAGGGCCTTGAGGACCTTTCGGACCATTTACTGTTGTTTTCGTTTTGTTTTAGGTTTAGGGGCACTTTCGTATTTTTGGTAGTTGTGTTTTGTTTTAATTTCCGTTTCCAATTAGGCTTAGTTTTCCATTTCAGATTAGGTTTAGCGTTCCGTTTGCAATTAGGTTTAGCGTTCCATTTCCAATTAGGTTTAGCATTCATGGAGGATTATTTAATGGTGTTTTTCTTGAACAGCTTTTAGTATGTTGAATATAAAGAAAATTCTCAATTGTTTTATGTTCTTTATTTTCTGCTACTTCATTCAAGTTTCTTGAAAACTTCATCGTCGATGATTAAAATTGCATAACGACGAAAATTCTCCTGTTGTTGTTTTTCATGATATCAAAGACTAAGAGCAATTCTAATTGCATCTTCGTCAATTGGAATCTGAGACAACGTTTCAGTCCATCAAACCCTAATCCACTTGCCAACAACCAGACAACATGTCCAGCAGTGATAACAACGATCTCAACCCTATTGTTTCTAATCTGTTGCAACGGTTGAAAGAAGAAAGGGAAGACCAAAAGTTGCAACCGGACGAAACTAGGAGGAGGCAAGAGGAAGTACGTGAGGAGAGGAGGCAATTCATGCAGTAGATGATGGCACGATTCGCACCAATGCAAGCAAATCCATCATTGCCACCTCAATAGCTGGCTACGCCAAATCTGCATCAACCTGCCACTCCATCAAGACGGCCAGAGGTACCCGGACCAGCTGTGCCCTTATGGCAACAGGAATTTCAGGCGAAAGAAATGGGTGAGCTGATACCATTTGAGGAGGAGCCATACTGGGCACAAAGGTATTTTCAGAGACATTTTCGCAATCAGACGTAGAATTATGAAGTTGTGTGCGACGGACAGAACCGATGGCATGGAGGGTTCAAGTTAGAAATTCCGAAGTTCACAGGAAATTTGAGCTCGGACGAATTTCTTGATTGGTCGACAGTGGTGGATGATTTACTACGCATCAAAGAAGTCCCACTAGAGAAACAAGCCGGTTGATAGCTTTAAGGTTCAGGAGCAAGACAGCGGCATGGTGGCAAGCTAACAAATATAAGAGATATCAAGATGGGCTGCCCCGGATTGAAACTTGGAACAAGCTGCGACTAGAGATCGGTCAAGAATTCTTACCCTTGAATTATTGACAAACACTCTATGGAGAATTGCAGGCATTAATTCAAGGAGTGAAGAGTGTGGACGACTACACCTTGGAATTCTATAAACTTGTTTCTCGAAATCAATTGCGAGAAATGGAGGAGCAGCTGGTGGGGAGATACATTCATGGTTTGAGGTTGTCATTGCATGATGCACTTCAAGTTCATACTATTTTGAGCGTGATGCACTTCAAGTTCATACTATTTTGAGCGTGACGGATGCTCAATCGAAGGCGAAAGCCGTGGAGAAAACTTTGAATAGACGGTGGCTTCCAACTAGTCGAATTGGCCCAACTCCTCTGTATGGCTCATCTCGGACCTCACAGCCTTCATCAAGTGTAGCAACGGTACCAAGGGTGGCTTCTATAGCCATACCACCTTCGGCAAGAGTTGGAATTCCAGCACCTAGACCTCCCTCAAACAAGGAATCCATTCGGTGTCATAGATGCCAATCAATGGGGCATTATGCCAACGAATGTTCGACATTAAGATCGCAAGAGAGTGATCCGGCTTTGTGGTTCGACCAATAGGACACCGAAGGGGAGTTGGAAGTTGTTAACCCTGAGGATGTGCAAGGGGAGAGTTTAGTAATGAGGCGAATTTGTTTGGCTCCCGAGAGTGACGAGGATTGGTGAAGGGATATCTTCACAACACATTACACGATTGGGGGCAAGAGTTGTCGAGTGATCATAGACTCCGGTAGTTGGGAGAATGTCATATCCGAGGAAGTAGTGACAAAGTTAGGACTGACTACAGAGCCGCACCGTCACCCTTTCCGACTTGGTTGGGTGAGCCATGTCAATGAAATTCAAGTAGACTGACAGTGCAAAGTGCAGATGAGCATTGGTCCGAATTATCCAATAACGATTTGGGCTGATGTCGTACCAATGGATGTTTCACACTTGATCCTTGGACGACTATGGCAGTTTGATAACAATGATGTCTACGATGGTCATGATCACACGTATAAAATTGGAACAGGAGGTAAACGCTAGGTATTGAAGCTGTTCTTTGAGAGCAATGTAGTGGAGAAGAAAACAGTCCTCTGTGTGCCTAGTGCAGAATTTGAGGAGTTAGTTCAGGAACAGGATGTTTGTTTTGCATTGGTCGCACATTGCTTGGCTTCGGCAGATAGTTGTGGCAATGTTTCGGATGCTATTAAGCTGACATTGGAGAATTACAAGGATGTTTTTCCTACAGATTTACCAGAAGGACTTGCGCCCTTGCGAGAAATGGTTAGTTGGAGAAACAGGTGCAAGAGTTATTAGACAAGGGCTTCGTTTGAGAAAGTTTTAGTCCTTGTGCGGTACCGACTTTGCTAGTGCCAAAGAAAGATGGGTAGTGACACATGTGTGTGGACAGTAGGGTGGTCAATCGAATCACAGTAAAGTAGCATTTTCCCATTCCACGCCTTAATGACATGCTGGATCAGTTGAGTGGGGTAAAGGTGTTTTTGAAGGTGGACTTAAAGAGCTAATACCATCAGATTCGTCTTTGTCCGGGGGATGAATTGAAGATGGCATTCAAGACAAAGGATGGGTTGTTTGAGTGGACAGTGATGCCGTTTGGGCTGTCCAATGCCCCCAGCACATTTATGCATGTGATGTATCAGGTTTTGTAGCCGTTTATTAATGACTTCGTCGTCGTATACTTCGACGACATTCTGATCTATAGTCGCACTTCAGAGGAGCACGTTGAGCATGTCAATAAGGTATTGGACACACTTCAGCAACATCAGTTGTTTGCTAATCCGTCAAAGTGTGTATGGATGGTGCACCGGTTGGTCTTCCTTAGGTATGTTGTGACAGACGAAGGAATCTTACTGGATGATTCAAAGGTGGTTGCAATTCGCAAGTGGTCTTTTCCAACATCAGTTACACAGGTTCGATCTTTCCTTGGACTGGCAGGATTTTATCAACGATTAGTCCATGATTTTGGTAGAATCACCGCACTACTGACAGACTTATTGAGGGACTCACGGTTTGTATGGACAGTAGAAGCCCAAAGTGCCTTCGAAGCATTGAAAGATAGA
This sequence comes from Parsonsia alboflavescens, assembly GCA_028571225.1. Taxonomy (NCBI): domain Eukaryota; kingdom Viridiplantae; phylum Streptophyta; class Magnoliopsida; order Gentianales; family Apocynaceae; genus Parsonsia; species Parsonsia alboflavescens. The sequence goes on from JAOXNR010012236.1 coordinate 9,971, forward strand.
TTAATGCAAGCTCCTTTATTGTAATTGCCAAATTTTGAAGGCCTATTTGAAGTCGAATATGATGCTTCAAAGGTTGGAATTGGGGTGGTTCTTTCTCAGAACGGACGACCTATGGCATACTACAGTGAGAAGCTAGGTGGTCCGGAACTAAATTACTAGGTGTATGACTTGGAGTTGTATGCACTTGTCAAGGTACTTCAGTTTTGGAGGCATTACTTGATTCAGCGGGAGTTTATTCTCTACTCTAATCATGAGGCGCTGAAGTTTTTGCAGGGGCAACACAAGCTTAGTGCTCGACATGCTAAGTGGGTAGCACAACTGTAGGAGTTCTCGTTCTCATTTGACACAAGTCAGGTGTGACCAACCTAGCTGCAAACGCTTTAACCCAACGGCATGTATTGATTTCAGTGATGTATGCTTACACGTTGGGTTTTGAATAGATTCGAGAATCGTTGAAGGAGATGAATTCTTTGGCCAAGTGATGGAAGACATCAATCCTGGGAGGCCATCAGATTTTGTACTACATGACGGTTATCTCTTTCGCAGCAATTGCTTTTATGTTCCTTCAACTTCTTTGTGTTTATTGATTATACAAGAGTTGCATGAGCAAGGACACTTTGGTAAGGACAAGACGATTCCATTGGTTTGAGAGAGGTTTTATTGGTCCAATATAGATCAGGGTGTTCGGACGGATGTGAAGAGGTGCCATGTTTGTGCTCAGGTGAAAGGAAGTGAATCGTCCCAAGGGTTGTACCAACCATTACCGGTTCCCAAGGCACCCTGGAGTGATGTGTCAATGGATTTTGTTGTGGGGTTGCCAAAGACATCTCATGGCAAATGACAACGTGATGGTAGTCGTGGACAGATTTAGTAAGATGGCAATATTCATGGCTTGTAAGACTACCATGGATGCCTCTCGGTGTGCTGCCTTGTATTTTGATGCCGTAGTGAGGCATTTCAGTTTTCCATTATCGGAAGTCTTGGATCGTGATCCACTCTTCATGAGTCACTTCTGGCGTGAATTGTGGAAAAGCATAGGTACAAAGTTGAAGTTCTCCAATCCCTACCATCCACAGACAAATGGACAAATGGAACTTGTCAATTGTAGTTTGGGAAACATGTTGCATACTCAGGTAAAAGCTTTTGGTTTATGGGATACCTTGCTGCCTAAGATTAAGTTCGAGTTTAACAGTAGCGTCAATCAGTCGATGGGTTACGCACCATTCCAGATTGTTTACGAATTCATGTTGAGTGGGCCTTTAGATCTTTTGCCGATTGAAACACCTGATTCTAGTTTCAAGAAAATGGATGATCGGATGGAGGAATTGACATCGCTCTATGCTAAGGTGAAAGTTGTGTTGGAGAAGACCTACGCCAAACATAAGGATGCAACTGATGGTCATTGCCGGGAGGTGCAATTCTAAGTGGGTGATCTTGTGTCTGTGTATTTGAGCCGAGATCGGCATCCATCAGGGGAATATAACAAGCAGAAGCCACGAAAGACTGGTCCATGTCAGGTACTTAAAAAGCTTAGTTCCAATGCTTACTGTGTGGGGTTTCTAGAAGGAATGTTCATCACCAACGTGTTCAACGTCAAGCATTTGTATCCGGAACTTGAGGACAGTTTGAGCTTGAAGACAAGCTCTTCTGAAGAGGGGGAGCCTAATGCAGGAGCGGAAGGTGAGGATCAATGTGAACAAGAGCAGGCTGAACCAATCAAGCAAACAAAGCTACGAGTGCCTAGATGTTCAGCGAGGATTAGAGAAATCGTGGCTCGGAAACAGGAGGGGTTGTAATCGGTTCGAATGTAGGGCCTTTCGGACCTTTTACTGTTGTTTTCGTATTGTTTTAGGTTTAGGGGCACTTTCGTATTTTTGGTAGTTGTGTTTTTTTTAATTTCCGTTTCGGATTAGGTTTGGTTTTCCGTTTCCAATTAGGTTTAGCATTCATGGAGGATTATTTAATGTGTTTTTCTTGAACAGCTTTTAGTAGATTGATTATACAGAAAATTCTCAATTGTTTTGTGTTCTTTATTTTTGGCTACTTCATTGAAGTTTCTTGAAAATTTCATCGTCGGTGATTATAATCGCATAAGGATGAAAATTCTATTGTCGTTTGTTTTCATGATATCGAAGACTAAGAGAATTCTAATTGCATCTTCGTCACTATGTCTAGAAAAACAGGATGGAGGCAGGGAAGGAGAATCCCACCTCGAAGATTGGTTCCATGGAGGATAATGTGACCCTCTTGCCTACTGTGGAGACACTCATCTTTATTAGGAGCAACAATATCACCATTGCGTTGCTCTCTCTCCTCACTAAGTTCCATTATAAGAGACACATTCAAGTTAGACCTAAGGGAAAAAACTTCCTCTAGTTCAGAGGGCAAATATTCATTTTTATTAACCCAAGGGGCCATCACAGTTTGTGGAGGCAAATAATATACTTCATTGTTAAGGTCTTGAGAAGGTAATGGTAATGGAACGTTAGCAGCAAGAGGAACAGAAGGAGTATTAGAAGAAGATGCTTGGTATGGAATAATGAGATGGAGATTATTTACAATCGGGGGACTCGACAGAACTGGAGTTGCTAACAGACTCGTGGAAAGAAGACATGCTTTCTTTAAAAAGAAGAGAGATGGGAGAAGGAACAAAATTCCAGAAAAGAAATAAAAGCAAAGGAAAGAGAACTCACTGTTATAAGTTGAGATGACTCGCTAAGAATGGAAAGGATGATGTTCTACCACCAAGCACCAGCAAAGAACAGAGCCGAAAAGCTTAAGAGTTTGCGACTTTAGAGAATTTAGTTGCAGAAAGGAAAGCTGATAGTAGAAGTATAGAAGTTTTGGTTAATCCCAAATTCTCCTAAGTATCTCTATTTATATTGTACAAGAAATCTCCTCAATTCCAGAAAGGAACGCTTCTTGGGAAGGGGCGTAACTGCAAAAACTGGAAAGACATAAAACTAGCCGTCACAAGAAACGACGGGACCTTTCGTCAGAGATTTGGTAATAGTAATTTAGGTGCTATGACCTTGAAGCTCGTTGGGCCTCAAGGGGGTAATGATGGTCAAAACAGGTCTAGCCCGAATAATGCGACCTGAATAAATTCAAATACCGGCCGGAATATAGAGGATCTGAATCAATATTCAAGAGAAAGTGATTGGTAACCTCGTGAACCACCTATCTCCTAGGTTATTGACCTTCTGCGAGCTAAGGAAAGGTCTCGCCAGACCGTGAGCTATGAACTAGTGACCTCCAACCTTTCTCGTAAACCATCCATGCCATGATTGGATCTCTATAACACTTGATTTACACGATGATACTTAAACCACTCTCTACAACCTCCAGAAAGCTCATCACGACCTTTGAAGCTCACTGGAAGGTCGCGAAGATGGTTTATAAGTTAGTAGCAAGCTCATAGTTTATAAGTTATATACCAGAGACGTACACGGCAAGATATCTTCCATTAGGGAAAATTCACAATTCTAGGAGCAATTGGCTGGATATAATCTCACAATTATTCTAAATGCCTACTTTCACGTAATTGAGATTGATTCCAATAAAGTAACTTATTCTTCGATATACATCATTGAATCACACATGAATTATATAGGCAATTCTCTTTTAGTTTACTCTCATCGAATACTGACTTACACATCGAAGTTATATTCGGGGCATTAGCCCACTTCGATGATATAATTTCTTTCAGGTTGTGATTACAGGTGCCATCACAATTCAGGATGACCCGGAAATCGTTTCCAAGCTCCATCCATTGGATCTAACTAGAATATGACATAAATATATATCATGTCTACGTAAATGGAAATATTCAGTGTACATAATAGTATTACGACAAAATCATCATAAGGAATAAGTAATCCAAAAAACAACTTTCTATGGAAGTTACTATTTGCATTACCCCAATCTTTGCATAAGTTATTGTCAATCCGAATAGAAAATTGATGTTCATTAGAAAATATCTGATAATGAGGCGGAGACGAACTCCAACCACAACCATATGGCTCTATTAGTTGTGCCACAAGAAAGTAGATTCTTCCAGTGAAGCAAAGCGATTGCAACGAGCATCACTTCTAATGCAACGATAAAAAGAAGACTATTTGTTTTAAGTCTATCCGACGAATCAACCAGAGTAATCTATTATTCCCTCCATCACTATTTATAAGTTTTTTTTTATCAAAATTAAAGTAATTTTTTTCCTAACATGTCCCTATTTAATATTTAGAATTTTAATCAAACTAGTAATAGTGACTAGGAATAAGAGAGAGACAGAGTGATATGATACTCCCTTTCCCTCTGTTACTAAATATAAGTCATTTTAAGTAACTTTTTTTTATTACTAATTATAAGTCAATATTGTTAGTTAATTAGTTATGTAAAGGTATTTTTTTCATATTATCCTTCTAATGATATATAGTGAAATAGTGTTCAGATTTTTCAAAAGATAATTAGAAGACAACAAAGAAAAAAAAAAGATTTTCCTTAATTTTTTGCAAAATTAATAAAATATTTAATAAAACAATGACTCGTATACTATAATCTCAAGCAAGACGCCGACATGTATTACTCAAGATTATGAGAAAAAATAAAATATAAAAAACCGTTATAGAAATGCTTACAATCGACTTTCTTCGTACTTAGTTGAATCCCAACTAATATAAAGGCACTAATGATTGTCCACGAAAGGGTAAGTACATAGTATCCTAGGTTTTTTTGAATTATGATTTACTCTATTTATTACTAAATATAAATTATCAGTCATCATTTATAAAAATTAAGTTAAATTTCACCACCTCAAATATCATATAATCAGTCTTTTAAAGATTTAAACACAATTTAATTATATATCATAAGAGGGGTAAATATAGAAAAAAAAAACCTCTTTAATTAAGCAATTCTCTGTTAAATGAGTTCTTTAGAGACGCAAAATGGTATATTTGAAGAAAAAAAACATACTTCTTCCTTTTTTCCTAATTATAGGTCCTTTGTAATATGGTAGTCCTTACAAGGGACAGATGATAATCCTCCCCCTTAGGTTAGATTTTGGGATTGAGTTGGATTTCAATCCATTTTTAATGTGGTATCAGAGTTAAGTTAGTATTTGTATGTCGATGTTAGACCTTCTTATCTGTGAGTTTCACACTCTATATATCTAATCCTAGATGTGATGGGATGTGTTGAGAATTCTGCGTTGACCTTTATACATGCAAATTATAGTTATGTATATGATCTTGAATAATCATACTTCCATGAGCGAGTTTTTGGAATTAAATTAAGTCGAAGTGCATTTTTAACCTTCCTTTTCCTTTCTTCTTCAATATGAGCTAGGGACGGAGGGTGTACTGAATACTTTATAGATGACAGCGATAATAGTTTTGAATAAATCAACTATATTAAAGCATTGAAGTAATAGGTAGAAAAGAATGGATAAAGAAGGATTTAAAAGGTATAAATATCATTTTATCAAATTTAGATTAAATGTTTTTAAAAATTACGTATAAATAAAATTTACTTAAAAGTGTTTTTTTGTTTTTTTTTTTTTGTTTTATCATAATGTAAATATGAATGAAAATTATAATGTTTATATTAATTGAATGATAATATAATAATTATGAGATATATGTGATTCATGATGGAATTTTTTCATTTTTTAAAGTAAAATAATTTCATTTTCGATAAAAATGACTCAAAGTCAACCGTGGACTTTTCCGGTAAACAAAGATGAGCACTGGCCCATTTTATCAAACACCTTGCCTGCGTCGAATCGACATATTAACTGAAAAATCCAATCACAAAATTAATGTGTCCAACGCCAAGCAGCAGAGCTCCAAAAGCCACTTATTTCAAGTGGTCTACCGAGTACGGATCCGTAAAACCACTCGTTCAAACAATGATTGATGTCCCTACGAACTTTTGAGCCTCACCTCACACATATTATTGCCTTCTTCAGTCCGAATTATGCTAAAATTAATTAATCAATCCGCGAACCCTTTTTTCTCATTGATCTGATATTAATGGGTCAATCTAAGTTCTTGATGAGTGACTCTGAATTAACGAGTTCCCATTAGGTTAAATGATTTATTTGGTATTATCCTGCCCCTCGACGGGGCTGAATGAGAGGCTGACCTTGTAGGAGTATTGTCGATGAGAGGAACTGTAGACTAAGCTGGTTGCTTCCCTAGTACGGAAATGCATCCTGCAACACATTTGCATTTTGGTGCTCAATCATTTGGTGGGAAATAGCTTGTCTTTATCTTGGCAAATTATTGTTTAAAATCATTGTGAGGGGCACCGAGGGTATGACTCCGAGAGTTGAGATCTATAATGTGCAGACGATTTTTGTTGTTGCCTTCCTTATTTTATGTGTCGGATGGTGCTATTTTGGACTCTATTTTAGATACTGTTTTGTATGCTTCCTGTATCAAATATTTTTGTTCTAAACTTGTTATTGCTTTTTTATTTATCGGGGGATGAGAAATGGTGGACAAAAGCTATGGAAAGGTGGTAGTAGAAAAAAAAAAAACAGGCTGAATATGCTGAATTTTTACTGAATGTACCAAAATTACCCTTCAAAAAGTAAATATTTTAAGGACCAATAAAGCAAATATAATATTCAAGGGATCAAAATTATCAAAAATAAATCGGGAAAGAGTTTATTGTATATTTCAATCATCAAACTTTAACCCTTTAGAAACTTTGATCCTTAAATATTATTATTATTATTATTATCATCATCATACCTTTATAATTTTTAAACAATTTGTGGTTGATCATTTTGATCGGATTCTAAAAAAATGTTACCGAATTTTAAAGTCAACGGTGAGCTGACCAAAATGGGAAGGACATTACCGTCAATACATTATTCACCAGAGCAGTACCAGGCCACACTACCCAACCCCACCCCACCCCACCCCCCTTCCCCATCCTGCTTCTCTCACTGCTTTCTTTCTCTCTCTCTCTCTCTCATAGAGCACACAGTAAGAGCATTCATCTACTTCTCTAACCTCAGATCATCACCATTAACAACTCTCTTGTTTCTTTCTTTCCCCCAAGACAAACTATACAACCAAAGAAATGCAATCAATCTTTGCCAACTTTTTGACACTCTAAGAACCAAACTTTGTCTCTTTCCTTCTCTATCTTAGTGAATGAAACTAAGTGAATCTAGAAAAAGTACAAAGGGTTTTTTGAGCAAAGAGCTCACTAAAAGATTGTTTTATTTTTATTTTTATTTTTTGTGGAAAAAATGGTTTAGTTTTTGTTTGTCTTTACAGTGATTTTTGCTTTCTTGACAACACTCTATCAGTTTGTCATCACCACCATTACCACCGCCATATCCTCCACTAGCCGTTGTTTCCACTTGATCAGACTGTTTCCTCGGCATTGCCTCCATTTCTTGAAGCCATTCCTCCGACTAGTGAATCTAATCCTCCTTTTTCTACATCTCCAAAATCACAGCCCAAATATCTTTTTTTTGCTACTCTATCTCCGCCTTCTACGCCACTGATATGGAACCCATTTTTTCCGTTTTATGGATCTTCTCCACCAAATTTGCAGCCTCCTGCTTCCATTATTGTTTGTTTTCTGGCTAATATTTCCTCTCTCATTCTTCCCCATTCCTCTACCTTTTCCGACAAACCAATTTCTCATAAACTTTTTATTGTTATTTTCTCTATTTTCGTTGTCTCTATTGTTATTGTTGTCTCCATTGCAGCCCTTCTCCTTGATGCGGACATCCGAACCGATCCAACTCAAGGATACCTCCGGATGTGGGTCAGACCTACTGTCTCGGAATGAACCGAAACTTAACTAGACGATTGGAAATAGGCCATCTGAGCAATACTCATCACTTTGCCATGATGTACAACATTTTTCAACCATCCAGGATCGTCTTGATGGACTTTGGGGCTTTTCCTTGTGTTTTTTGAATTTAATTATATTTTAGGGATATTTTCATAATTTTATTTTTTATTTATTATTTCCGAATCAAATTAGGATTATTTTATTTAAATCTGATTAGGATTCTTCTAACTAATTCCGATTAGATTTAGGTTATAAATATTTTGTTTTGTCTTAGTTTTAAACAAGCTTTGTCTTCAGACGATCTTTTTATTCAAGGAACGATTTTTCCTTCTCTTCTTTTGGTTTTGAATTGCAATTCAAGTTAGACAAAAATTGTGAGTGATCAGGCAAAACATCCCAAAATCGTGTGTTATCATGCAAAATATCCCAAAATCGTGAGTGATCATGCTAAACATCTCCTTTTTTTTTTCCTGTTCGGTTGTTGTTCGGAAATTTGCGGACGATCCAAAAATCGTCCTGCATCACTCCTCCACTGGCATTGTTACGACCACCATCATCAACATCCCTACTCCAAAACCAATAGCCTCATTCTTTTCCCGCTGGATACCATTCCTTCAGACAGTAGCCCTCCGACAACTGATATCCAGAAACAGCCACCACGGCCCCTGTGCCTTTCCATACCGCCTCTTCCACTAGCTCAGAATTTCTGTACCTCAGAACTCTTGTGAGCTCTAGAGAGGTAAATTACAAAGCTACTGATGCTGGAGCTAATGCAAATGCTACTCAAAGTACGGAGCACCCTAATAAGGCTAACTTTTCAGCTTCTTTAGTGAAAATGGACTACCAAAGACTCAGTTCACCGGAGCTTCATCCTTTGCTTCCACTTCCATGCTGCCATTTCTAGTAGAGTTACAAGAACCCTAATGGGGGTTCAGATGAAGAAGAAGAGTTCTTCTTTCCCAAAGCCTTTGTTGTTGGACATAAAGATAACCTTGAGAGTCTTAAGAGACCTGGATCAAGCTCAAGACATGGATAATCCTTGAGAAAGAAAAAGCAGTGACAAAAGTGGGATGGGGAAGGGGGTGGGGTAGGGTAGGGTAGGGTAGGGTTGTGTGGCCTGGTACTACTCTAGTGAACAGTGTATTGACAGTAATGCTCTTCCCATTTTGGTCAGCTCACCATTGACCTCAAAATCTGATGACATTTTTGAAGAATCTTGTTAAAAGGACCAAAATGGCCAACCGTAAATTGTTTAGGGATTATAAAGGCAAAAAAAAAAACAAACCTTTAACCACCAAAGCTTCCAATGGATTATAGTTTGAGGACTGAAAATATACATACTCAATAGGGAAATTAGCCAATTTCATTCCTGAAGTTTGACCCTAAATAGTTTGAGGAATGAAGATTGTTTTTCCTACCTACATAATCCCTAAACATTTTATGACCTACTATTATGAGGAGTTTGTCCATCTTTGACATTAAGTGCCCATTAGTTAGGGGTAAAATAGACTTTTAACATGGAAAAATTAGCCTATTCCATCCCTAAAGTTTGACTCTAAAATAAATTTCATCCTTAAAAGTTTTTTTTACTACTTTTATTATCCTAAAACATTCTACGATCCGCTATTATGGGGTCTCCATCCATTCTAACCGTTATTTTGTGATTCCCAAAACGTGTCTTTAGTTAGAGGTAAAAAAGATATTTAACCCCTTTCCCACAAAACCGGACTCACCTTTAATCACTTAACCCATTTAGGCTTTTCATCAAACACTGAGAATATGCACATCATGTTGAATTCATTTGACAGTATCAAGACTTGGCCATTTACCAACAATCTCCACACGAACAGCTTCCATCTTTGAAATGGTGAAAACAACTTGTATCCTTTATAATAAGTATCTTCTAGGGTTCTGAGATAACTAGGGGTTTTCATCACGAAGGTAGGATGTTGAATTGAATTGATGAAATTCAACTCATTGGTTGATGCTGGGAGACATCAAGGTCAATGAATCTCGCATAACCTCATGATGAATCTTAGGAATTTGCTTTCAATTGGTGTGGTTGACATTTGATGAATGAAGGGTTCCTAATTGAGATCACATCATCTTTTTGGTATCAAAGCCTAGGTTTTTCATCAAAAGGTTTACCTATGATATTTGCTTTCTTTGTTTAGTGTTAAGATCATATCTGTTTCATGAAAAATCTATAATCTTATGAATGATTTGTGTTTGTTTCTTTACATCTATCCTAGTTCTTCTCTTGTGATCCTATTGTGTTTATGAGAATTGTACCAAATTCCAAAAACAAGGGCAAATTTTATTGGTTTGGTGATTCTACTTCTCTTTTGTATCTCTACAAAAGAAAAATACAAAAAAAGATAGATCAAAGATCTTAGAATACAAATAAATTCAAAAATCTCAAAAAAAAAGTTATCAAAAAAAGTGAAATTGTTTGTGAAGTTAAATTCAATTGAGAAATTGATCAAATTGTTGGGTAAGATTGAATTGTTGATCTATTGTGTTGAATTGCCTGTTCAAAATTTGTTATCAAGGCACTTGAGATTATTGAAAATTCATTGAATTCTGGGTCACAACATTTTGACTTCAAGGTGTTTGATAATTTGCCTATCATGTTTTTTCTTTAGATTCTAAGTGTTTGATCGTTTGCTTTGTGCTCATTGACCTATATCTTTGAAACTCTTATGTCTTTGGTTCTTATATGTTGAATAATATTGACCAATTGGATTGATTTTTGTGATTTGTTTTGCCAACCCTTGCTTGAGTTGATTGTATTACTCTTTGAGTTAGAGTGGAAAAAGGCGTAGGAGGGTGAGTATATTAGAGGGAGAAAAATAGTAATTGTACACGAATGGAAAGTGAGGATATTTAGTTCCCCTATTTTTCTTGTTTTCTTTTGTAGGTACATCATAGCTAAATCATCATCTCAAACATCTTATTATGGAGGAAGAAGGGAGGCCTCACAACCTTGTTCTTCTATGAAGTATGTGCCATATGAAGGGGTTGGTTGAAGGAACCAACAAGTGAATCCATCTATAAGGAAATTTGAACAAATGGAGTATAATGATGATTACGACTTTGACAATAAAGAATGGCCAAGACGATATGGGTGAAGAAAAGGCCATGGTAGACATCTTTAGAACCTTCACATGACCATTCCACCTTTATATGGTATGATTGATCTGTAGTCTTACGTAGCCTGGGAACAAAAGGTTGAATTCATGTTTAATTGATTTTCACAACTACTAGGAACAAGACAAGATGAAGTTGGTTGTTGAAAGTCTTAAGGGCTATGCCTTAGCTTGGTAGGATCAATTCAAGAAAGATAAATGAAGATAGAGTGAGACACTTACGACTACATGGGAGGAAATGAACATGATCATGCTAGATAGATATGCATCAAAATTCTACTATAGAAATGTTGCTCGAGGTGCCAAGAGTGTGAATGAGTACTATAAAGAGTTGAAAATTACATTGAAGAGAGCTAACATAGTGGAGAGTGAAGAAGTTACAATGAATAGATTCTCAATAGCTTGAATGAAGAGAATTGAGAAGGAGTTGAACTATACTACCGTGATTGTCTTGAGGATGTGGCTCACATGGCCATCCAAGTTGAAAGACACTTGAAGGGTAGGAAGTCAATACATGGGAAATCTTACGAAAGCTCAAGTTATGGTACTCCTTCAACATCTAAGGTGCAAGGTGCCAGTTCAAAAGAAGAGTAATCTATCCCCAAGGAGCAAGAGGTGAAAGCGAAGCTAGGTGACAAAATGCAAATCTGAGAGACTCCAAATAAAGTGAAAAGCTTGTTGATAATGAGACACTTCATGAAGGGGATGATCAAAGAAAGACATTGTCTCTTTCAAGATGAAACATGCTTGGGAACATATGTAGTTTGATGATTGATCATGAGAATAATATGAACTTTGTAAGTTAATATATGGTGGACAAATTGGAGCTTAAATGTGAGAACCATCCAAATCCTTAAAAGCAGTTCAATAAGGGTGAAGAGGTTTTGGTTGATAAGAAAATTAACAAAATTTTTCCATGGGGAGTTACAAGAATGAAGTGCTTTGTGATGTGATATCTATGCAAGCAAGTCATTTGTTGCTAGGGAAGCCTTGGCAAGTTGATAGAGGAATTATATATGACTTTGCAAATACTAGTACACCATCAAGACAGATAGAAGGAGGATCCATTTGAATCTATTGAAACCACATGAAGCCTCTATGGATCAAAAACGAATTCTAGAGAACATGAGAGCGTATTATGAAGAACAAGGGAGGAAAAAAAAAGAGTTGCAAAATGAGCGGAAAGAAAAGGAAGAACTTGAGAAAGAAAAAGAATTTTAGAGACAAGAAAACAAGAAGGAAAATGAGATAGATATTGAAAAAGAAATAAGTGTCTTTGAGGGACAAGATTTGATTGAACAAAAAGACAATTCTTATGAAAAAAATAAAAACACGAGTATAAGAGTGCTTTGGTGAGAAGCAAGGAGACTTTTATTTAAATTTTTAACATTGACCACTCTTTTTCTAATGTTTCCTTGTTTAGGTTAAAGAATTTTGAAGGCTTAAACAAGCTCAAAAGAAAACAAGGAGAATATGGTGATGAGTGAGATGTTAAAGTGGTATACTCTTATATCTACACTTGGTGATAGATTGATGATTTTTGAGCATGAAAATGTGTTTTCTATTACCATGAGTGATTTTGGGAGTGTACATGATGCATGTAAACAAGGTGCCATTGTTGAGTTTTTTGAGCATAATGATTCTGTGATTAGAAAGAGCAAGTTTTGTACTTCTTTGAGTCCAATGAAATCTTTTAAGGATTTCATGTTTGTGAATTACTCATTTGTGAAAGAACATGCCTATGGTTATATGCTTGATGTTTCCAGGCAAGTCATACATGGCAAATTCTATAAGCATGTTTATTATTGCTTGGTGGAAATGCTATGTTCATGCTTACGAGATCTATGTGTGATTTGTGGAATTTCATGGGGATAGCTTGGAGACAAATTCTTATGATTTGGAATACTTGAATTTCTTGTTAAAACATGACCTCGGAACATACATGAATGAGATTTCAAAGTTTATCTTGGATGATATTGCTTTGTGGATATTTGATATTACAATCCTTGATTCAAACTTCTCTCTATGTGGTGTATTGTGTATATTTCTTGTTGATTCCTAATGCTTGATTATCTTATTTGAAATCTATCACTTTGTGATACTTGTGAAAAGAAAGTCTATACTTTTTGAGGATAATTCTTTGTTGAGACATTGTTATGAGGCATTTCATGTTAACAAATTGTTCTTTATTTGGTGGAATTATGTGATACTATAGATGGTATTTTATGCCACCAATAAAGATTTGTTGAGACCTTGGAAACCAATGATGACCTTAATGTGATAGTTGATGATATTCGGCAAGCCAACATATGTGAGAGTTATGTTTTTATTCATTATTTATATATGTTTGATTTCTTTGATGATTTCATTTGAATGATTGCTTGAGAAAGTGTTTCTTGAAGTTACAATGTTTCGATAATCTTGATTTTATGAAAGTGGCTTTCAAGTTTGGAGCGATCTCGTACCATACCTTATGAGAACAATGATTCTTGGGATAAGTATTCTTTTGATTCTTCAATCAATGTTATTATCATTCTATACTCTGTATAGGATTTGAAGATTCAAGGACGAATCTTTTTGAGATGAGGGGGAGTGATGGATATCAAGTAACACACTAGGGCCTGGAAGGATTCATGGAAGCTAACATATGAAGAGATTAGAATATTCTATCTACTTGGCTTCAAATGTGAGGGTTTGCAAAAGTCTAACCAATGAATATGAAGTCCATATAGTTGAAGATGAGGTTCATGAAGTTAAGCATGATGACAAGAACAACTCTTATATAAGGATTTATATTTTAAGTTCAAGATTCACCAAGAATGTTTTTTTTTTCTCTTCAAGTTGGGAAGAGAATAGCTAAAAAATAGTCGAGGATTGCTCAATGTCTATTGAAGATGGCTAGCTGTCGGGTGAGGTGTGGCATGGTGCGCTTGCAACCTACTTTGGATGTAGTTCCAGATACTCCTAGTACCTCATTTTAAGCTGCAACCGAAGCCGAATTGAGCACTAGACAACCCCAAACCTTTATGACTCTTTTTGACCTTTTTAAAGACTTTTCTTCGGGAACTTAATCTGTTTTAAAGGGCACTTTAGTCCTTCTATATTAGAACTAAATTTTATGGGTTTTTTCAAGGTTCTTAAACTATTTATAGTTCTTATTTTTGTAATTCAACAACCCCGTTTACAAACAACTAAATCAAACCCATGTGATTCCTTTTGGATGAAAAATTAATCCTTGACTGTGTTCATAAAAAAATCTTCTAGTGATGTGATCTGAATTAAGAACCCTTTTTTCATCAAATATTGACCACACCAATTGAAAGAAAATTCCCAAGATTCATTAACCTAATAGTCTTCCAACATCAACCAATGATTTGAATTTCATTAATTCAATTCAACACCCTAACTTAGTGTTGAGAACCCAGAGTAGTTATCTAAGAACCCTAGAAGAGTTATTTTGATGAACATACTCAAGAAAGTTTAGTTTGATCCAAGAGAATTCTCAAAGTTTCAAATTAAGTTGTTTGTCAAAAGCTGTAAGTTTGTTATTAATTCAAGTTTACAATTATATAGGTTAAGAAACCCTAATCTAAGTATAAAATTTGAGCCCAAACATGAAAGGACCAAAAAACCCTCAAATAGGCGAGTTTCTAAGAAAAGTAAAAAAAGCCAACTATTTGATCAATGGCCCATCCAGTGCCAAATAGATGGTCAGATACCTTCTGGAATTTGGGTGAAAATCTCTCCTGTTTGTCTTGCGCTTGATTGTGAACAGGATGGTGGGCTTGACAGCTACTGTTTTGGTCTGTTTTCTTCCTTGTTTGCTTGCTTTTGAATGGCTTCAAGTTGCACACTTCTTGGACACCTTTAGGTACCTTTGAATATGTATTCAAATCTCCTAAATCCTCATACAAGTCTTCAATCTTGATTACATTCCAAAGCATTTCAACTTGGCCTTCATCTTCGAGCTTAACTTGTTTAATCTTGTCATCAACATCAAGTTGTTCATTGTTTTGTGTCAATATCGTCATTGTCTTCTTAACCCTTGCATCATCATCGTTGTATTTAAAATACAAGTCTTTATATATGAACCTCATTGCATAGGGTATGTATTCATCTACGTCATTTCTTGAAGGATAATCACTTGAAGGCATCCATGAACTCTCATACTTGAAGTACAGGTCCTTATAAGCAATCCTTCCTTCCATGAATATCAACTTCAAAGTATTCCTCCTTTGTTGGCATGCTAGTTGATTCAACCAGTGCTTGTTTGGCTTCTTGATATCCATCACCATTCAACTTAGGAAAATAATTCATTAAGAGCAGTTCACCTTACTTTGTGTTATGAATTTTGTTTCATAATTCAAAGACTTGTGATTTATTCCCTTTACGAGAGTAAGTCTGTTTTGTAGAATTCCAGACTTATGGGACTATATCAAGTAATATATATTGTTTAGAATTATGAGCATCCATAGAATTCATAAGTCATCACATAACCAAGGAATTATTAGAATCCCATTATGTATAACGATCATTAGTCAAGGGAGCAGCTTCTTTTCTCCATGAAGTTGAATTTTTTTTCAGATTTACTAAACAACAAACAAGCTCGGGACCAAGCAAGATACGTACTGGTGCTTTCTAGCTTCACATTTCTAATGTTGGCAAAAGAACTAAGATCCATAACTTTATTATCTCCCATGGTTTGCAGAAAATAGAAAGCCTAGCTAAAAGCAGTAGGTTGTCGTCAAACAGAAACAAAGAAGCACATCGAGAAAAAACACACTAAAGCCCCGAAAATCGAACCTTCCCTGGGCATAGTTAACTAGAAGTAAGGACTCGACATATGTGTAATCGGATCCTCCATGCAATGTATGAAGACGCCTCAATTGCCACAGCATGGAAGAGCGATTGTAGTGTAGGTGGTGCATGAGGATCACGTGCTACTGCAATCGTCACACTAGAGACTACGAGTCAAGAGATGGGTTTGCTGTTGGTGGTGGTTGTGAGGAAAAAAGTTTGAGAAAACTCAACCTCTTGAATATGAAATAAATGGGTAGAAAATTGGGCTATAGAAAATCCTAGGAATTTGAAAATAACTATCTATTTATAGAGGTAGGGAAACTCAACCACAAATAGGTAGCAATTGAAACCCATTCTTTACTAGGTTGCTGAGAGAGAAAATTCAACCTCAAAGGGTAATCTGACTCTGATGCCATGTAGAATTTTAGGGTTTGGGAGAATAAATATTTCTCTTATCTTATTAATAAAGAATTACACTCACACACACACACATATAAGATACCAAATAGGTAACAACTAATCAATCTAAGATTATAATCTTATCTAAAATATAGTAATTAACATAATAGCCAACATAGCAAAACATTTGAGAGAAATGCAAATTATTTAAAATAAATTTAACGATAACCTACCAAATGCTTGAAGGCAACAAAGCCACGCTGGTTGGATTATCTACCAGAGTGGGGGGGGGGGGGATGATTTAATAATACCATGCCACGTAGGCAAATGATGCCACCGTGATGCTCCCAACCTCTCGACCGCCCACTACTATCTCGCATTTTCTCTCTCAAGCAGCAACATGCTCCATGTGGCTCACACTCCAGTAGCAATCTACATTCCTAAGTGTAAATCCATGTTTGTCTAGATGGCACAGAGAGTGGTTGCTCCTGCTCAAACTAATGCAAGATTCGATCTGGGCAATATAACTGAACCACATGAAAATAGATCAAGGATGTCTGAAACTGCCATTTCTCAACATCACTCAGCAATAATGTTGGAATGATTGGATAAGCTTTACACTATAAGGCATCCATATAACTTGTAAAGAAGAAAACACGCATACCAAATAAGTACATGTAAAATCTATATGAATACTATTTGCACAATACATGGCAACAATAATGTACCTGTTGTGGTCTCAAATCCTCTAATTGATTTCTATATACTTGCAAGACATGGCCCATAATCGTGAACATGTTAAAGTGGACTGCCCACTTGGCACCATGAGGTGTACTTGGAAAGAGATCATGGGTGGCTATGGAGGAGTCAACCACAAGGTCGAAAGACAATCCCATGCCCATAGCTGCAACAACATGGTAGGGTCACTATGTCATTGATATCTATATAAGCATGTCAAAATTATAGATCCCCAAGTATATTGGCAACACCATCGAAAATCTATCATTAAGTTGATGAATGACAAACGAATCCGAATAGTAGACTTATCTACAAGTAGATTCCCTAATAATAGTGTTAATAGTAGTAGATTAGTATATTGTAGAACTCTAGCGTCATCAGCATTCTCAATTATTCCAACTCGGATATGCTCTATCACATCTCGAATCTGAATATGCTAGCATTGAAGTCGATGGAGAGGGATATTAACACTTACATCTACTAGCAACACCTCTACCATTCTACTGGTTGGCATCTACTCTCTTGACCCCTGAGAAGTAGCCCATCAACCTTGAGGCCCCAAAGAACCTCAACATCTTGCAATGTGATCATCATCTAGCCAATTGGAAGATGGAAGGTACGTGTCTAGAGTCACCACCACTCAATAAGAATATTGACTAGTGAATGATCATGTCTTACACAACTTGCTCAATAGATACCTCCAAACCTGACCTAGTTAATCAAGTCTCGTACAGACTGTCCAAGTCTGCACATCACATAATATCTAAGAATATAAAATCATGCTCCGACATCTTTATCCAACATCTCGAATCCCTTGATTCGATAGTAGACAACACTAAATAGATATTGCTCTTGCGGATAAAAAATGAGTCTATGTTTTAGTTGTTCCATAATAATAATAATAATTATAATAACTATCTATGTGAACAAAAGCTTTCATAAATTCGAGCTAAGACATAACACCTTCATAAACAAAACTGTTTAAACAAAGTAATGAATGAAAAAGTATAAGATTGCAAGGAAATTATGGTTAAGATTGATACACAAATGTTATGAAGATATTAATTCTCAAATATTTGAATTAAGTAGATGAACGAAAAGATTCTAACTACCACTCCGCCTACTGGACATCCTAATCTTTAGTGGTCCATCCCACCACACCTAGAACATCTCGATTTGTGACGAATTTGGTCTATATCATTGTGAGTCCTTGCTGTAATGTTCTGGCCCTAGACTCATTATGGGCTCAAGTACAGACAATAATCTCAAGGGATGAGGATCTAATAAGCCTCACGAAGCAGACACGAGAATTTGTAGTTGTAGGTCATATCGTATACATCTTTTATGTAACATGGGCTATAGAAGTTCCTCAGGTTTTTGCTTGATGCTTGACAAGCTACAATGACATGTGAGCACGACATCCCAAAAATGGTTAGTTTGCCTTAAGTACACCATCGTTCCTTCAAATTAACATAGTACATATTGCAACCACGACTAGGAAGGCAGATGGCTGACGTAATTTTAAAAACTTCCTTTTAATCATCAAACACCACAATATGATGTTTTTGTGTCATCTGCTCCTACTTCCTAAACATGTCTGAGTGTGCTGAAAATGGAGATTTGTAGTTCTAAGCTTCTAATCTGTGCTTCCTAAAATAGTCTATATATCTGTTGAACATGGTGAACATAATGGTCTTCATTAACGAGGCACGTACCCCTTTCAACATATTAATGAAGACCTTGGAAATGTTCATAGTAGTAAGCCTATTTGGAAAAGCTCTTTTCACTTTTTAGAAATAGAAAATTTGATCAAATTTCATTTGCCCAGCCAATTTCTTGATTCAAATTCTCAAATTCTTAAAAATTGATCATTGAAAACAGAACCAATAAGAACCTATTTTGCAATTTAGTTTTTTATATAATATCTATATTAACATTTTCACATTCTCACACCCTCTCTCTATCTTCTTTTTATATTATCTATATTGGTATTATATCTCTTTGATCGCAATCAAAAATCATCTTTGTTGGTTCTAAAATAGCATTAGCATAACTTGTTACAATGATCTTTTCTTTACCTCCAAAGATTAAGAATGTATCCTTAGTATTAAGTAAATATCTAAGGATATTCTTAACAACAGTCCAATGGCATTCCCCCGGATCACCTTGGTTTCTGCTTTTCATGCTCAAAGTAAATGAGACATAGGGACGTGTACATAACATAGCATACATGATAGATCCAATGTCAGATGCATATATAATATTATTCATGCTTTGTCTCTCTTCCTCCATTGTAGGACATTTTCCTATTGAGAGATTAATGCCATGTCTCATAGACAAGAATCCTTTCTTAGATTCTTGCATGCTAAACCTCTTTAGCACCTTGTCTATGTATGTACTCTGACTTAGGAAAAATATAACTGGCTTCACCTAAGTCTTTCATGGAAAAACAACTGACTAGCCAAGTCTTTACAGACTGTAAGATGGTAATGTCATTTCCAATAAGAAGTATGTCACCCATATATAATACAAGAAATACCACAATACTCCCACTGATCTTCTTGTAGACACAAGGTTCATTTTCATTTTTAATGAAGCCAAATTCCTTGACTGCATCATCAAAATGAAGATTTCAACTACAAGATGCTTTCTTTTAATCCATAAATGGATCATTGTAGCTTGCATACCTTTCTAGCAATATCCGGATCGACAAAACCATCAAGTTGTGTCATATACACATTCTTGAGAAGCTTTCCATTTAAAAAAGAAGTCTTTACTTCCATTTGCTAGATTTCATAATCATGATATGCTCTAGGTCACATAATTCGCACAAACTCCTTAGCGCACTGGTGCTCTAGTCACGAATTGCCGACTTAAGTGTCGGTGTGGCGCTTTAAGGCAAAGTTAAATTTCTTAATTTCTCGTACTAAGCTTTTATAATTTCACATATTAAATGTTATTAATTCTCACACTATATTTTTGTAAACCTTGAATTCACGGCATTAAATATTGACAGATCTCTTATTGATGTGATATTGCTTATTAATTCTTCTTAATTCTAGTTAAAAATAAAAATAAAAAATCTTTTACAAAATTAGGAAAAGGCAAAATGGAATTTAGTTCCATAACTTTTTTATTTTGACTATATTGGTCCATTTTTTAAAAAAATATTTTAAGATTCCATAACCTTTTTTTTTCCATTTTTGCCATGCAGGTCCATATCTTTTTTTCATCTTTTAAGGTCCCATAACTTTTAACCAGTGACCAACTAGGTCCTATAACTTTTTTGTTTTGATCATGCAGGTCCATCTCTCTCTCTCTCTCTTTTTTTTATTTTATATATATATATTTTAAAGTCCAATAACTTTATATCATTTTTGGACTTAGTTGGTTACTGGTAAAAAATTATAGGACCTAGTTGGTCATCAGTGAAAAGTTATAGGACCTAATTGGTCATCGACATCGATAAAAAGTTATAAAATCTTTAAAAATTAAAAAAAAGATATGGACTTACATAACCAAAATAAAAAAAGTTATGGGACTTTAAAATATAAAAAAAAGATATGGACCTACATGGTCAAAACAAAAATGTTATGGGACTAAATTGGCTATTTAACCTTATTAAAGTAATTTTATAATTTATTCCTGATAAATAGAAAGACTCTAATTATAAATAT
>JAOXNR010012247.1:0-30551 GCA_028571225.1 Parsonsia alboflavescens
GGTATAAATTGTTCAAATGGAATCACCTGCCTCATCCCATTGTGGAAGTTGTCATCGTTGTCATTGTTGTCACCATTATCATCATCATCAACATCATCATCAGCCTCAAAGCTGTGAATATATTCTTCATCGAATTCATAATTATCATCTGTGCGAATATATCCAGATGTCCCAAATTCATCATTTGTATCAACAAATCCTACCCTTTCATGATCATTTGGATTAAATGGACAATTACTGCCAATATCACCACTGATGCCACAGTCGTAAGTCCTCTGAATTTTTTTCACGACTACAATTTTAGGATCCCCTTCCCCTGTCAAAAACATGATGCCATACATGTCTTCAATCTCTATTAGTTTCATTCTTCCATCACAAAATTTAGAAGCAATTGACATTTGTATGTCAATTTGGTTTAAGTCAATCTTCATCAAGTTTGCCATAGTTCTCCTCAAATCTTCATAGTTCACATCAGAGGATACGACTAGTTCACGCACCTTTCCATCTAGAGATCCCTTGTGAACAGCAACCCTCATGTAATCCATTTCTATACTGTGTCTCAAAATCAACTATGTGCTTCTCAAAATCCTCTATTTTTGTCTCGAAATCCCTTGTCCCGAAGTTCAGATATGTGTCTCGAAATCCCTGTGTATCCTGAAATCTTCTATCTCGAAATCCCAAATCAATTGTATGTCTCGAATCCCCAATGTGTGTCTCCAAAGTCCCCTCTCTTATCCCAAAAGCCTCCTCTGTTGTCTACAATTCAACTATATCTTGCCTCGAAATCACTTATATAGGTCTTAAAATATACCTGTCTCGTGTCTCGAAAGCCTCCTCTCAAATCTCGAAATCTCTTCATTTCGACGGAAATCTCTGCAATCCTACCTTCCTTCCTTCCTCCTCCTAGATAAACAATACAGAACGAACAAACCCAGGCTTCCAAACACCGAAGAAAAAAATAACAAAGAAACAAACCGAACAATGTACCTTCGAACAGCCCCTACCTTTGTCTTCTTGATTTCGGAAAACAAAAATGAACAATCGAACATAATAAAAAGTTGGGGTTTTTCTTTCTCTCCTAGAAAGGAATGGTTCTTTGAGCAATTTTCTTAGTTATGGTTCAAAACTTCTGATCAAATGAATGATGTTAGTTGTAGTTTCTTCGATTCATTTTATAGATAGTTGGGTTTGGTTAGGTGTGTTGAATACTGAGGGGTAAGATAGTAAATGCATGTTAAAGCAGAATAAATGTTATGTTTTGATTTTTTAATTTAACTAAAAGTCAAAATGGGTAGAGAATGAAAAGTTAGTTTTAAATATGAATAATTGTGAAATGTTGTGAAGAATTAGGTAAATAAGAAATTACTGTTTTAATTTGAGTAAAAATGAAAACGCCTCTCATTTAAGTGGTCGAGTCACTGTTTGGACCCACTCACATGAAAAAACCGACAAATTTCCTTTCCAAAATTTCTCGTCTTTTATATAAATAATACTCTCTTCATCACTAAATATAAACTATCGACTATCATTTTATAAACATTAAAGTAATTCTTTTTTCCTTTAAAATACCCTCTATTTATCCTCTCAAAAATTTAAATACCATTTTATTACATATCATTAGAGGGATAATATGGGAAAAACACCTTCAAATACCTAATTAACTAACAATAAAAATTTATAATTAGTAACATGAAAAGTTAGTTAAAATTACTAATATTTAGTGATGGAATGAGTATACATACATACATATATATATATATATATATTTATTTATACAGAAATGCTATGAAAAGCAACAATATACAGAAATGCTATATATATATATCTATATATATTTATATTTATATTAATATTATAGAGTGCTACATAGCACATCGTATATACTATTCTAATTAAATCTCTAACAATCAAAATTAACGACCAGATGTTAAAAAAAAAAATTTTCTATAAAAAATTATTATATATATATGTATTGAAAATACTATGAAATGAACAATTAAGTTTTTAATAGTTAAAGTTAATGATTAATTATCTTTTTTTTATTAAATAAATTTGATCCAGGACATCTAATGTTTAGTTTATTTTTTTAAAGTATAAAATATATTTATGAAAAAATTTTATTTATTCAAGATTTTATTTTGCCATCAACTTGGATAGTTAGACATTTAACTGCGTCACTTTTTTAATAAAAAAAGAACGGAACTATAATTTTGCTTCATTTATACCATTAACTTTGAAATATTATTTATTAGAATTTAAAAGTTTTCAATGTGTTATTTATAACAGTTATGATTTGTAATAATTTAAAAGTTTTAAAAATTTATAATTCAGGATTAATACAGATATATTGAAATTTTAATCCAACTAGTAATTTAATTTGTACTTAATTAAGCTTTTTTTGTTCAAAATTTAAAATTTTAATTCTGAATCTTTTGAGCAACAAGAAGTCACCCTCACATACACTTACATTCACTTTCTTTCTTTTAAAAATTCCATAGAATACAAATGTTATAAATATAATAAAACAATAATAGTTCCACTTCTGCAAAAGGACACTCAATTTTTCCTTTTTCCTTTATTCTGATATATAGGCTTACTCACCTTTTATGCGAGAAATAGTTATAATATAAAAGAGTAAAATATTTTTTAAACAAATTATTTCGTTGACAATTTTTCTTAGTTTAAAAAAATCTTAGACTATGTCTGGTTACTATTTCCAAAACAGTTTTTTTTATTTCAAAAAATTTAGAGAAAAAAAAATTGATTAATACACTTGATTTGTACACTTGTTTCGAAAAACTATTTATAAAACGGTTTTCGAAATCTTGTTACCAAAATAGCTTTTAGATGTATTTTTTTCCAAAAAAAAAATAAAATTCCTAAGATAATTTTAATAATAAAATTATTAGAGGTCATCTACCCACTAAAAGTGTTTTTATTAACCTTTATTGTTATGATTATTTAAAAAATATTATTTTATTAATATATATATATATTTGTTTTATGATAGTTTTTTCATTTTATTTTTTAAATAAATTATTTTCTTTTGTATTTCATATTTTATATTTTCTCTCGTAAATTTTTTTAAGCAAGAAATAAAATGTTATTTACTTTTACTTAAGGTTAACTATATTATTACTAAATTTAATTTAATTCATAAATTTATAAATTTTCTTTAACTTTTTTTTATTAATCTCTTTGCCAAATGTTTATATAATATTTTTTTTGGGAATTATATATCGAAACAATTTTTTAAAAAGAAATCATGGATAATTTTAAAAATTCCTAAAATACCACAAAATTGGTTATAAAACCAAAATTTGACAAACAGATTTTCTGTTCTTTTATTTTATTAAACAGTTCTATAGAATTGTTATAAAACTGTTCTCAAGAACATAATCAAACAAGCTTGCATTTTTCTTTCTTTCTCTCTTCTTCCCTCTTTTATTTTCATTTCCAATTAATTTCAAAGAATAGCTTACCCTTTTTTCTCCTACCATTTGGATCGACATTAAAGTGAACCAGTCTGTCGAATTTATAGGTTTTTATCATCCTTAAATAATTTACAGTAGGATATTTTGATCTTTATTATCCCTAAATAATTTACAATTGGATATTTTGATCCCTTTGACCAGATTTTTAAAAAAGCAAATCATCGGATTTTGAAATCATCCTTAAGGATAATAAATGCCAAACAAAAATTTTAACGATCAAAGCTTCCAAAAAGGTAAAGTTTGAGACTTGAATTGTACAATAACTCTCCATTATAATAAAAAATATTATTAATATCATAGTTATAAATTTGGCTTCAATATTATTTTATTTTGAAATTGATAGACCTTATATTATTAATAAATAATTATTATTATTAAAAATATCAATTTAATTAGTTTTAATTACATTTCAATTACGTTGAAACCATGAAATAGTGAACCATTAAGTTTTTTGGGTTTGTTGTCCTTTCCAATCTTTAAAACATTGAAAATAACGACTAAAAATAATTTAATTAACTTGTCTATTTTTTATTAAAAAAAATATATTTTTTGTTTTAGATGGAGCTATGTTTATATTTGAATGTCTCTATTATTAATTTGAATTATTTAAAATTAAATCATTCATTTCTTAAAATAATAAAAAATTTCATTAACCACCTCTTTAATTTAAAAATTTTTATCTTCTTTTAAATCCACTAATTACATTAATGTAAAAAACAAATCTTAAAAGGAGTTGCAATAATTGGTCAATGGATTCTCGCCCCCGCGCCCCGCTCATGACTAAGTGACTATATATATATATATATAGATATTTGAATATTCACACATCGAAGCCGTCGACATCCAAACCAAAGCTTTTCATCGATTTGTGGTATGAAATGAAATCCTCCCTCCTCCACAATTAAATATAAATAATTTTAATTGTCATCAATCATAAATCATCAGTTAAATATTCAAATTTTTAAAAGATTGATGAAAGAATGTTTTAAAAGAAAAAAATTATTTAAAATTTTATAAAATGACAAATGATGAGGTGTTATTCAATGAAGACCTCCGATGGCTGGAGAGAAGGTTAAGTGGAATGGCTGCCAGCCATGGCATCATTATACGTCTGCATTGATGACGAAAGACTCGTGTTTCAGAACCGCAAAAAAACTGATGTAAGAAAGAAAGAAAGAAACCTTTGGAAAATGGGAGACAATGATGACACGGAAGAATTGAAAAACATTAATCAGCCTTTTCATCATTTTCGACTTGATGTATAAACTGATTAAATTAATTTCACATCTTATATTTTCAAGAAATTTTATACTTTTATGTTCATACTTGTGCACACATGCATTTTTATAATTAGTTTAAAATATTTTAATATTATGAAAGATGAAATATTTTAAAATACCTCCCACGTTGCCAGATCTTGAGCCCTCCACCAAATCCACTCCTCCCAACATCCCTGTGAGCCTGCGGCATTGCCCATGGTAGATCGATAGCCTTCCAATCCCCCTACCTCGGATCATCTAACCCTGAAGCCCTTCCCATACAACCCCTTTTCCACGTAG
Source organism: Parsonsia alboflavescens (assembly GCA_028571225.1). NCBI lineage: Eukaryota > Viridiplantae > Streptophyta > Magnoliopsida > Gentianales > Apocynaceae > Parsonsia > Parsonsia alboflavescens. The sequence continues at coordinate 5,054 of JAOXNR010012247.1, forward strand.
GCAATCTATTTTCCACTTAAGAAAAAAATAAATCCATGTCTTTCGATTTTTCCATGTAGGAATCTCTATTCATGTCTTCTGAATAGAAATCAAAAGAAAATGAAGATTTTCCATGGAGAGGAGGAGAAATCAAAAGACATGAATAGAGATGAAATAGTTTAAGACTCTTTCAATTCTAATGAAGACATAATAAATTTGGAAGAGATAAGGCAGATGAAAGAAAGAAACTTTCGAATCAAGGGATTTAAAGAGAGGGATTCTCAAGAAAATTTTGAGGATTTAATTGTTGAAGACTCATTGATTATTGGAGAAGTCTTAATGGGGGTTGAAGATTCAAATCAATTGGACAATCTAGTTTCCACTCTTAATCATTTAGTTATAGATTTGAATGCACCTTGGAGCATTGGAGAAGACTTAATGGAAGTTAGAGATTCCAATAAACTGGACAATGAAGTTTCCTCTCTGAAACAAACAAGATACAGATTTGAATGCACCTCCCACGCTGCCAGATCTTGAGCCCTCCACCAAATCCACTCCTCCCAACATCCTTATGAGCCTGTGGCATTGCCCACGGTAGATCTATAGCCTTCCAATCCCCCTGCCTCGAATCATCTAACCTTGAAGCCATTCCCATACAAAACCTTTTCCATGTAGGCAATCTATTTTCCACTTAAGAAAAAAGTAAATCCAAGTCTTCTAATTTTTCCATGTAGGAATCTCTATTCACGTCTTTTGATTTCTCCTCCTCTCCATGTAAAATCTTCATTCTTAAATCTCTGATTGAAGAAAATGAAGATTTTCCATGGAGAGGTCCAAGCTCTTCTCAACACTGGAATCCTAAAAGAATTAGTGTACCCAGAATAGCTAGCTAATCTAGTAGTTGTGCCCAAAAAGGAAGGGACGTGGAGGATGTGTGTGGATTTTACTACACTAAACAAATACTGCCAGAAGGATTCTTAACCACTCCCGGGCATAGATCAGATAGTGGATTCAACAGTTGGCTATCAATGGTTGTGCTTCCCAAATGCCTACAAAGGGTACCACCAAATTCCAATGGCAATAGAGGACATGGAAAAGATCCCATTTATCATCGAGGTCAGGACCTATTGCCACACCAAGATGCCTTTCGGCCTAAAAAATGCAGGAGTAGAATTCCAGGGAGCTATGTACATGGTTTTCAAAAACCAGCTAGGGAGAAACATCGAAGTTTATGTGGATGACATTGTAATCAAGTCCAAAACCTCAGAAGACTTCATTGAAGATATCAGGAAGACTATCCAGAAGCTGAAAGCTGCCCATATGAAGCTCAACCCAGAGAAGTGTACCTTTGGGGTCTCAACGAGAAAATTCCTAGGTTTCATGATATCAAAATGAGGCACCGACAAAATAAAAGAGTCGTTAGACATGGAATCTCCCAGAAACATTAAAGAGGTTGAAAGTCTGTCGAGAAAAATGGCGGCACTAGGGACCTGCATCAGCAAAATGACGAACAAAGGGGAAAAATTCTACGACGTCATAAAAAGGCCAAAAGACTTTCAATGGATTGAGGGCTGCCAAACAACTTTCGCAAACTAAAAGACTTCCTAGGAAAGCCCCCTCAACTTGTCTCTCCAAGGTCAGGAGAGGAAATTTTAATGTATCTTACAGCGATAGATAAAGCAGTGAGCTCGGTGCCACTGGTAGAAAGGTCAGGTTTATAATTTCCTATTTATTATGTAAGTCATTTGCTCCGAGGTCCTGAAATTAGATATTCAGATCTCTAAAAATTTTGTGCCTCATTGTTATTAACTCAAGGAAGCTAAAGCCATACTTTGAAGCTTACCCGATAAGAGAGTTAACCAATTCACCACTAAAGCAAGCTTCGGCAAAACCCGAGCTATTGGACACTACAATGAAGTGGTCTCCCGATCTCTCAGGATATCAAATTGAATTTGAGCCAAGGAAAGCCATCAAAGCTCAAGCTTTCTCAGACTTTGTAGAAGAATGCACAAGAGCCCTACTGGAGCTCAAAATCACTTGTAAGAATAATGTCTGGACAATACACAGAGATGGCTCCACGGAAAAGGAAAATTCAGGTGCGCGAATAGTACTGATCAACCCTGAGGAAATGAGAATCCCTTACTTTATAAAGTACAACTTCCCAACCTCGAATAATGAATGCGAATATGAAGCTCTCTTAGCAGGTCTAGGATTTATGACAGCTCTAAAAGTGCAAAAAATTGCAAGTCACATCAAAACAGATTCTCAAGTTATAGCCAAACAAGTTGCTAAAGAATACGAAGCTAGAGAGGACAACATGATCAAATATCTCAAAAGAGTAAGGGATATAGCTTCCAAACTTGAGCATTTCCTTGTAGAGCAAACACCTAGAGAGCAAAATACAAAAACGGAAGCACTATTAAAAGTCTATCGAGAAATAGCAGGTACAAAAGCAGAGCTACTGGTGGGACAACTGTAGTCTCCCAGTATCAACCAAGAGGAGAACTTGGTTATAGAAGACCCGACAGATCGGAGATATTCAATCTACAAATTCCTCAAAAATGGTGACCTTTCGCAAGACCCCAAAGAGGCTTGCCAAGAGCGGAGATGGGCACCTCACTACTTTCTAATAGGAGATGACGAGGTATATAGAAGGTCATACACATGGCCAATACTTAAATGCCTAAGCAAGGGAGAATGGGAGTATGTCATTGAAGAGGTACATAGTGGAATATGTGGATCACACATAGGATCAAAAATAGTTGCCATGAAAATACTATGGACGGGAAACTATTGGCCTTCAATGGTTTCAGACATTGAGAAAGCCATACAAAAATGCACGAGCTGCTAGTTACATGGAAACAAATCACATGTGCAACCAATGAGGTATCAATCCATTAACGCATCAGTACCTTTTGATATCTGGGGCATTGAAATTTTAGTAACCTTCCCGAAAGGAGTGGGTTGTTCAATTCTTAATTGTTGCTGTAGAGTACTTCACCAGATGGGTTGAAGCTGAGAAAATGGAAATAATTTCATAGCCAAAAGTCCAATCTTTTTTGTGGACAAACATTGTGTGCAGCTTTGGGATTCCCTGAACTATAATTTCAGACAATGGACACAATTACTTGGTGACCCATTCAAAACCTTTTGCGAAAACTTAGACATTAAGCAAAGGTTGACCTCTGTAGCTCATCCCCAAGCTAACGGGCTGGCTAAGGTTACAAACAGAACCATCCTGGAAGGCCTTAAGAAAAGCTCATCGAGCTCGAAAAGGAAGGTCGCAAACCTTCTTGGCCAGATGAAATTCTAAGCATTTTGTGGGGATATAGAACCACACTTAGGATAGCTATTGGAGAAACACCATTCAGCCTATGCTTTGGTGCAGAGGTAATAATGCCAGTTGAAGTCAGAATGAAATCCTTAAGATTGATGGAATATGATTCAGTCTTAAATGAGGGGGAGAGAAGGGCAGCCCACAACCTTTTGAAGAAGTCAGAAACAAAGTAATAGAGAATGATAGAATGTACAAAAGACAAGTTACAAATTTTTTCAATAAAAGAGTGAAAGAAAAGCATTTTACAATTGGAGAAATGGTCCTCAAAAGATCAGAGGTTGGAAAACAGGGACAACTAACCAAGTTACACGAAAGTTGGGAAGGACCTTGTATGATCCAAGAGGTTAGCAAAGGAGGGAGCTATAAGCTCGCTGATCTTTAAGGAAGATAACTCCTAAAACCTTGGAACATTTGCCATCTAAAGAAATTCTATGCCTAAAGCTTCTAAGAACTTCTCAAGCCTCACGGACTAGTTAATTCAGCTAAAAAAACTATCTGAAAGGACCTCACTACACAGCGAAATGACCTCAGCGATCTCTTCATCTTAGTTTGAGCAATGCATGAATAAAAGATAAGTTTTTTAGAGCTTATGGAGATATTGTTTTTATCTTGTTTGCCTTAGTTTTGAAAATAGCTCAGTTCATTATGCAAATTCAAAATACTAATGCAAAGGCAAGATATTTGGGGAAAAGTAAAACTGTTAAAGTTGTTATAAAATGAGAGGTCACAAACACACCTCTAAATAAAATTGTCTTCCTCCTTGGACTCCATAGATGTCTTTGACCAAGCCTTTTCTATGTCTTCCTTCTTGGACTCCACTGATATTTTTGAAATCAATGGGGAGAGGGGGTTGGAAAAAGTTGACATTGTTGCCATTGTGGAGGGTGAAGGCCAAAACAGAGATGTCTTTTTCCAAAATAGAGACGTGGCAGGGGACATAGAAGACATCTCTGTTTTGGAAAGAGGAAAAGATAAAATTTTCTCAAAAAAGAAAGAGGGGAAAAGAGAACTCACTCAGTAAATTCCTCAGAGATGAAGAGGAAAGTTGTTCTGAATTATTGATTTGCTCTAGCAAAGGAAGAGAAGAGTTCAAAGAAAGAGGAGAAGGTATTGCGAGAAGAAGGTATTGTAAAACCGAGTTCTCACAAGCTACGAAAGAGTTTAGGTAAATCCTAAAATTTTCAAAAGACTCCTAATTTATATGAGATAAGGAGTCCCTTAGGTTGCTAGAGAGGAACTGGTACACCAGAAAAAGAGGCAATTTCCAAAACTGAAGAGGCACGTTTCCTTCAAAAAATAGTCATTGTAGAGAAAACGTCGTGACCTTCAAAGGTCACGACTTTAAGATGGTAATTTAGGTTTCACGACCTTTGAGCTCGCTAGGATTAAAGGAGGATAGTAATGAGAGAAATGGGCATGACCTAGACGAAGTCAACCTAAACGAGCACGACTCGAACAAAGTCAACTCAAATGGGCTCAAGGCCCCAACCCTCAATACATGAAAGTCAGACTCAAGAAGTCAACGAGGAAAGGTGGATAACGACCTGCTATCACCGACCTCCTAAGTCACTGACCTCCTAAATGAGCTTAGGAGAGGTCTTACTGGACCACGAACCCGATAAGCTCCAATCCGTCTCATATATCTTCCATGTCGTGACCAAATGTGCACGACTCCTAACAATCCCCATGAGCCTACGATCACTTGGCGCAACCTCCCAAAAGAGATAGTTGAGACCTTTGATGTCCACGGATAGGTCGTGAAGTTGGTCTAAAGGTCGATTAGGGAGCTCGTAACTCTTGACTAAAGTTGTGGATGGCAAGATATCCCAACCAAGGGAAACTTCACGATTCTAAGCGCAATTGGTGGGATACTATATGATCTCGCAATTATCCTAATTGCCTAAGGTCACGTAATAGAAGAACCCTAATCAAAGAGGTAACTTACTTCTTCTTAATATATAATCAATCCATAGACAAGGACCGTAATTTTGGAGTTAATTACACACGATTACTCTCTCAGAATACTGACTTAGGTATCAAAGCTCTTCCTCATGCGACAACCCCCTCCGATGACCTGCTTGCTTTCTTATTAAGTTGCTGCCTTTGACGTCATCACAATTTTGAAATGATTCTGATGCCACTCTTTAGCTCCATCACTAATAAATTCTTTTTAAAAATATATATATTAGAAAATTTTTGAAAATTTTAATTTTTCTTTAAATTGATCTCATTAAAAAAATATTAATAAGTGAATCAAGAAAAATACAAATAACTAATAATTATAATTAATATACTTTAGTGTAACTTTTGACCCTATTAAAAAATATTTTCGGCTTCCTTACTGACCAAGCCCCGTTGACACTGCTATGCCATGCTACACGCCACCCACCACGAGAGCAGTTGTCATGCTATTGCAATCCCACATGACTTTATAATTCGATTACGTCATTTGGGGGACCAGAATTTGGTACAAGTTTTATGTAGGAATTCCCGAAACTATTCAAATTGAATCAAGTATTTCCATTCTACATATTTTTCAAATCATTTCAATTATACTCATTTAGATAATTGATTTTTCATTAAGTTTCCAAATTGATAGGAATATCTAATTTGAAGTTTGAATGAAGCGGACTTTATGGAAAAGATATCTATATCTCTTAGACAAATCGATTCTTCCAAATCATGTTGGAAGTTGAACAGATAATTATCAACCGTATTTCCAGAGTTATAATCCATCACTCTAACCTCACCTGAGTTACACACGTTCTAATTTTTACCGAATGATCGAAGAATCGACCTACCTCCTTCTTGTTGCTTGCTAAAAGTCAAAACCCTCCTTTGTGAGTTCAAACCCTTCTCTCAAACAACCCAACCCCAAAGGACCTTCTCCTACCTCTCTAGTGCCGGAGAAGCAGTGAGGAGGACTCAACTGTTCAAGTCGCAGTGCCATTACAACACTTTATTTCCACCATTTATAGGTAAGTTTTTCTTTTGGGTCTCTTATTTATTTATTTATTTATTCCATCGATGATCACAGTTACACATTTGATAATGATAAGTAGAGATTCTGTGATTGTTTAAAATTTTGATTTTTGATATTATTTGCTTATGGGTTCAAATTTGACTGTGCTAAGTGATATTTGCAAAGAATGTGCTTTGCGATTTTTTTTTAATATGATATATATAAATATATATATATATATGTATATATATTTATGAAATTCGGTTAATGTTTGAGGAATATTGAACCTATTTTGATGCAAAATGATTGGATAAATTAATTGGGGAGGTTTAGAATGGGTTGAATTAGGAAGTACGATTTTTCTATATTGAAATGGTGGGAGGTCGTTTAGATACAGTGGAAGGTCGGAATCATGGTCCAAGGGTCAGGATAATACTCCTCAAGGTCGGGACCTTCCACAACTATAATTTTTAAATATTAAATTTTAATAAATTAATAATATTATTTATTAATTATTATAATTATAATTATAATAATTATTATTTAACTTAAATAAAAATTACTATTATCACTTTTGTTAAATTATAACTTAAATAAAAAAAAACTATTAATATTTTTGTTAAATTATAAGTTAAATTGAAATTAGTATTATTATTATTAATAGTAAATTAAACACTACTACTATTAGTAGTAAATTTTAACTTAGATAAAAATTACTACTTCTACTATTATTAAATTTTAAATTAATTAAAAATTATTTTTAACTTAAATAAAAATAACTATTATCGCTATTATTAAATTCTAAATTAAATAAATATCACTATAATCATTTTTGTTAAATTTTAATTAAATAACATTTACTATTATGAACTTTAAATTAATTAAAAATTACTATAATATTAGGAAATTTTAAATTAAATAAAAACTAAATTTTGATTAATTTAAAATTACTACTATCATTAACTATTAACTATTTAATTAATTAAAATAAAAAATAGCTTTATTGAAAACACTCTTATTATTTTAACTTCACTTTTAATTATAATTTATTTTGGGAAAAAAAATTTATATGTAGTTTATTCAAATATAATAAATACCATTTGGATAAAGTGTTATAAAATTCATCTAAATAATATATTATTATCAGTTTTTCTGTAAAATATTATGTTTTAAGATTTAAATAATACTTCCATGCTATATCAAATGTTTTTGGAACTTATTTTATTTATTATACCTAGGAATAAATAAAAATAAGTTTAATTTAATGACAATCTAGCAAACTTTTGGTTTTTTTTATAAAAAAATTTATTGTAAAGATGTGGACCCTAATAGAGGGAGATAGACTTACTGGCATAGTCTTATTGTTCTTGCCGGTAAGACCATGAGTTGTAATTGTAAGTATTCATGGAGAGTCGACGTGATTGACTTGGTGAGGCTCCACGAAGTAGAGGAGCGATTTAGGAGAGGTCCATTCGGATAGATATTGGAGCTACCTGTTATTCAGGGCATTTTTACACCAATGTTGCATTTCACACTCTTAGACGGGGAGGTTCATTTCCGTTATACTCACCTCAATGAGATGTGGTTCTACATCGGATGTAGATTACATCGATTAGGGCCTCAAGAGTATGCCCGGATTACCAGACTTCGATTTGACCCGGTGGATGCTAGGATTACAGAGAAGGAGGTGAGCAGCTCAGCATATGAGCTTTTATTGGGGATCCATCTACTAACCCCTACAAAGGCCTTGGATAAGTTTAAAGAGAAGGAGGTGGGGTCTCTAGAGTAGGATGATGTCTTAAGGCTCCCTTATGGCATCATAATCGAATATTGGATGCTGACATGTGAGTCTTCAACATTGATTTCGTATTACGTGTGGAACATCTTTTAGGATTTATTAGCAGTTGAGGTATTTCCTTTAGGCACCATTGGGTGAAGTATGACACAGCATTGCCTCCAAAGTATCGCTGATGACGAGTCTCGAGCATGGAACAGGCATTCATATGGCAATGCTCAGGTGATATTGGTAAGACATCCAGTCTCATTTATATTATTATAACAATGACTTTGTCAAAATTTATTGATATTTTTTCTTTCAATTCAGTGGTGGATGTACGCCCACTTCCCATCCTTGCTCCAGTATTTGTGAGCTCATGCTCGACCTAGAGCTTCTACATTCGACGCTACATGGCACCCGAGGTGCCTTCTTCTTTGGAGTCCGATTCAGTCCACTTCTAAAGTGAAGTGGCATGTTTTATTGGATGCTATAAGTAATCAACCTTTCTACTCGCGTTTTATTTATTTTTTATTTTTTTTAATTTTTATATATATTGAATCAACCTTTCATAAATTAAATTAATTTGTACACAGGCTTCTGTTTCATCTCTATACATTGAGCCAGATGAGCACGAGTGATAGATGCTGTATTGGATTGATTTTGATGACTTCCCTTATATTCCACCTGTTTGTTGGGGAGCTTCAAGGCCTAGCTCATTCTAGGAGGTTGTCCGATATCAACCACCCTTCTCTTTAATTATAGAGGTTAGTCTAATGATATTTGAATTAGTAAATTGTAAATTAAATAGTCTAATTTATTGTGTCTAATGTTTTATATCTTTTTTTTTTTTAATCACCTAATCCAATAATTAGGGATGACGAGATCCTCGAGGACGAGGAGGAGCATTCGAGCGACCCCCCTTCCCCATGAGATCGAAGGGTCATGGTGTGGAGGAGGACCTTCGCCAATTATGTATCTCTTCTTGTTTTATTAAATCAAGCATGAAATTTTAGTAGGTAGTTAATATAATTAATGTTTAAAATTAAAATATGCTCTCGAGAGAGTTGAGAGGCCCGCTCATTCATGTCTTAGTATCGATCACATAATGGCCCAACTCAGGACTTTATTGATAGAGTATGAGGAGCGTGCCAAAGCCCAATTTGTCGAGCACCAAAGTGGATCAGTGCTCGATTAGCTCAGCATGAGCAATTGGCCCTCTCTCGGCACACTACTGTCCTACAGCGCTTCTCTGAGCTCGAGAAGTGACTCGATAAGCTGGAGGGGCCTTATTCAGAGCCTCGACTAGGATTGTCAAACACCTCCTCGTTCATACCAAGTTAGTCTACGCTCTATAATTTGAATTAGTTAAATAGAGTCATTAGCTATTGATTATATTCTAATCATTTTCTTTTTTTGAAATTAGTCGGAGCAGATGACGGGTGATAGGCTGGATGCAGATCCACTTGCTCCGATTGTGGTCCACCATACCCCTCAGGTTAGTTTAAACATCTCTCTATTTTTTAATATTTCATATTTATGTAAATTTTTGTAATTAGTTATGTTAATTAAAAAGGATTAATTTATTTTAAATAACAGTCGGAGACTGATGTTAGTGATAGGGACAATGTATATCCACCTTCTTCGGTTGTGATTCACACTACCCCCAAGGCTTCTTTTTTTCGTAGTTATTTATGTTAATTAAAAATGGTTAATTTATTTTAAATATCAGCCAGAGGGAGATGTTAGTGAGAGGGAAGGTACATTAGCACCACATACTACTATTGTATCCAGCTCTATTGTTCAAGTGAGTCACGATATTATTTGTTAAGTTAATTAGTATTTTTTTTATTTCATATTTATATGTCTTATTCAAGTATCTTTAATTTATTTTTATTAAGTTTTAATAGTTGGATTTGAAATTATTTAAGGAGGGAGGACGCACAGTTCGAACCGAGGTCCGACCTGCAAGCCTCATGTCACCCTTCAAGGATCCCTCCCAATACATAGATTTTGGGGTGCCAAAGAACAAGCCCAGAACAATGAAAGGGAGAGAGTCGGGTGCGGAAGGGATGCCACGGAAGGGAGCGAAGGCATTTCTGGTGGTCACTCCAGAAAAACAAATACTCTTGGATACTTTTTGCTTTTCGGGGGAATTAGAGAGGTATTTTTTAAATCCATAAATATAGCATAGTTTATTTCGAGATAATGTAAATGTGATTTATGTTAATTCATGTACATGTTAAGTATAATATGTGATTTATGTAATATATGATTAGGTCTATACTTTAATCCATAATTGTTTAATTCATGTACATGTTAAGTATAGTATTGTTTAATCCTTAAATAAGTAATTGTGATTCTTTTGATCCTAAATGGTTGGATGAATGACTGGAGAGCTTAGGAATGGATTGAATTGGAGAAATAAGATTTTTCTGTGTTGAAATGGTGGAGGGTTGGTTAATACCGTGGAAGGTTGGAATGGGTTTCCTGAAGGTCAGAATGATATGCCTGAAGGTCGGGTTAATGATTTATTAAACCGACCTTCGGGTATATAATTCAGACCTTCCACCTATATAATTAATAAATATTATATTTTATTAAATTAATATATCATTTATTTTTATATTATTATTATTATTAAATTTTAAATTAAATAAATAGTAATTTTACTATTATTTTTATTAAATTTTAACTTAAATAAAATTGACTATTACTATGTATTTTTTTTTTAGTATGTTAGACTTTATTTCATTTTATTTATTTGAATTCAATTAATATAATATAACTTAATTCATAATGAAGTTTATGTGTTTTTTTTTAGTATGTTAGACTAATTTGGATTTTATTTATTTTAATTCCACTAATATAATAGCTTAATTCGTAATTAAGTTTATGTGTCGTTTTTTAGTATGTTAGACTTATTTGATGTTTTTTCTTTCAATTATATTTTTATATGACAAATGCTCGACAAGGGAATCCACTCCTTTGATGGGAACTTTCTAAAGAAGGTTCAGGATTGCACGTGGGAACTGGAGAACCCTCATGTTGATCAGTTCATCTGAGGGCTTTGACTATTAGCTAAAGGACAATTGGAGGAATAACCTATGACGCATCGATTCACCATAGCCCCATCTTACTTCTATGTAGGTATAAAATTCATTTTTATCAACTTATTTACCTCGTTGCTTACTATAGAATATCGATTTAACTAACTCAAACTGCAGAGTCTGCTCCAAGGAGTTTTCCTTTCTTTCTCTGCTGCCGGGATCTTTGATAACTATAAGCTCGATGATGGTTCTGTTAGGTGGGTCAGGAGAGTTGGAGAAGATGATAAGGTTGCATGGTGGGAGGTCGAAGAGGTAATAAATATAGTTATTATTTAAGGTTTTTTTGTAAGTTATATTTTATATTTATTAATTTAATATTTGCAATGCATCCGTAGGTCGTAATGTCATGTTGCCACCAGATTCACTAGGTATTGTTGCAGATTCGCCAAAGGGGGCAAAGATGATTTTATATGTTTTGAAGCCATCTCTAGATGCAGTTGTAAGGATGGACAAGAAAGAAATGATGAAGTCGGTTTATAGGTTGCTGCCACACCTTCTAGTATAGTCCGGATATTATTTTATGATGGAAGTTGCTGCAGCTCCACCTGCCAGGTTCAACTATTCTTTTATTGGCATTAAATCCCTCTCTAGTTAGCTTGATTCGACTAGTTATGCAGTATACATTGCATATTACATAGCGCAACTGTTGAGGGGACATCTTCCTTATTGGATGGTATTTCAGATGCACCCCAACTCATTAGGGACGAGATGGCTTGGATCAATCTTTCATGGAGCAGCAGGCTATAGTTTTAGTACCAGTAGTCTTTTTTATTTATATTTGTAAATGTTTTGCATACTATGTAAATTATATAAATGAAAATGAATTTATGTAGTTGTTTTATTTATATTATGTAATTAAAAAGAATATGAAAATAATTACAAGTCATGAATCATCTCAACAACGACATCATCTTTAAAAAAATCCACACTCTCATCGAAGATACTTACATTAACATTAACAAACTCTTCTGCTTCATTTGTCACCTCCGATGTTTCTCGAGAAACTCTAGATTGTTGGGTAGATATTAGATTGGAAATGGGCACTTCATGAGTTTCGTCATTTGATATTGTACCCTTTACTTCGGGAGGTGGGGCTTTTGTATTGACTACCGTCGGACAAGTTAGACAATTGTATCCTTTTCTTTTGCATATTTTGCACCCTTTCTTTCAACAGTGTTGTTCACTTCCAGAGAAGAACTGACCTTCTTGTGGTCTTCCTACCTCCCTTCTATCAAAAGGAGCATTGACAACAACATCTTCCAAACCTGCAATTCTGTTCAAACTCGAACACAAAGAAACAAGTTGTATCAAAGGAACATATGTCATCCTCAATATTTCTGTGTCAAATGGATTTCCACGGCATAGAGTGTAATAGTGAACCCCAATTTCTGTGTAAAGGAGATAAACAAGGTTAAAGATGATTAAAAAAACGGGAGTATGATTTTAAATTTATTTTCTAAAAATTATAATGTAAACAATACGAAGAATATAGAAAAGATCATCCTAAAGGTCACACGGACCTTCTTGAAGGTCAAACAGACCTTCTTCTGGTCATTCTTACCTTTTGATCATTTTATTGAAGAACTCCATAAAATTGCTTGTCATTTGGTTGTATCGATTATTCGGACAGTAAGCATGTGACCAATCTAATCACAGTACCTCAACATTCAATCAATGATGAACTCTAGGGTGTATATGTTGAATGTCCCCAAAGCAGTAGTCACATTTTTTCTTCTCATAGGCATTTGCAGCACTTTTGAAAATCACTGTAGCACAAGGATATCTGCACTTCGTCTTTAAGTTTTCCTTCAAATGTCAAAAACAAAAGGCACGTGGAATCGCAGGATACACTTTTCTCACTGCTTGTAGTATGCCTTTGTGTCGATCAGATACAATTACCAAATCATTAAGCAATCTGTAGGCAGTTCTTAGTCTTCTTAAGAACCACTCCCATGAATTGTTGCCCTCCTCTTCACCAAATCCAAATGCAAGGGGAAAATTTTTTCTGTTTCCATCCTCACAGACAACTGCATAAATGTTACCCTCATATGCACCTAGACCCGTACTTGAAACCCTCGATCGAAGGACCAAGTTTACAAAATAACCTCATTAAATGTGCCTTCGGCAGTGGTATGCTAGTCACTATGCTAAGCATTGTACGCTCCAAGAGGTAAAAGTATGATGGAAGCTGTATAAATGAGTCCTCTAAAGTCCTATAAGTTATGTCCTTAGCATGCTGTGAAGATCTCCAAGCTTTGGTGCATCCTAACTTCACCCCTCAATTCTTCCTCATGTCTTGAATCATATTTTTCGGGGTGTGATTCGCACTGATGATTTTACCAACTTACAAACAACTAATTGTTAATACACTTACATCCCTGTTTTGGCTTTGCTATACAGTTCGAATGCAAGTGTGAGTCGGGAAAAACTTGAGAATCACTCATATTTGGCATCCAACTCAACACTATGCACGTATCGTGAAAGTGCAATCTTTCTTATTCATGCATCGTGCCCCACATCTTACCTTGTCTTACATACCACATTATAGAAAAATCTATTCTCAAGTGAATATTGACCGATTGCTACTGTCAATTCATCCTTACTGTTAAAAATTGTATTCTTCCCTATTGAACCCACAAGTGGAATGCTTTCATTTTTCGTATAAGCACCTCTTCATACTCACCCCAGTCAATGTTTGTGAATTAAGTAGAAGGGTTTGGTATAAATTGCTCAAAAGAAACCACGTATCTGACCCTATCATTGAAGTTGTCAAGGACATCATCATCAACACTTCGGATATGTTTTTCTTCATAATCATCATTATCATCATCATTGATGAGAATATTTCCAGATGGCCCAGATTCATCGTTTAGAGGTGTGAATGTCCCATCTAGATTCATTTCATATGCATTAACAAAATCATCCCTTGCACGATTACCACCACACTGATGTAATCTTTCAATTTTGTTAACGACTACCATTTTAGGATCAGCTTCCCTCTTCAAATATATAATCCCGTATATATCTTCAATTTTCATTAATTTAATACTTCAATTAGATAACATAGATGCAATTGACATTTGTATATTGAATTGATTTAAATCAATCTTCATGCAGTCTGCTATAATTTTCCTAAAATCTTCATAACTGATGTCGTTTGGTACGACTACCAGCCTCGCCCTTCCACTCAGAGAACCATTATGAATGACAATTCTGATGTAATCCATTTATGTAATAATCCAGATAAAAATATATTAAGGAAAATGTATAGGAAATAATGGATAAGAAAAGGGGGAGCAATAACTTAATAAAACAATAGAGAGAGAGAAGGGCCTAATTATCCTTTTTTTTTTCCCAAGAAAATTTTTAAAAAATAAAAGTTCGAAGGTCGGAACAAAGCTCTGGAAGGTCAGAATTTGATCTCAAAGGTCAATTCAACCTAAAAAAAAAGGAAATTGCTCGAAGGTCGAATAACACCTCTGCAAGGTTGTAAAAGAACTCTAGAAGGTTGGGAAAAAAAAAACAGGAAGCAAAATCCTAAAAGTTAGACTTGAACTCCCAAAGGTCAGTCTGACCTTCAAAACTTTTGGAGCCAAATCCTCAACTCGAAACACTCTGTAACCTCATTTATTTCCTTCCTTACACCAAACAAACAATACAAAACAGACAAACACCAGTATCGAAAGATACTTCGAAATCAAAACACAAGCATCAATCACTATAACAACAAAAAAGAAAAATTAAAGCGATCTTTTCAGCTCCGAGCATTACCTTGGTCTCGTGAAGGGAAAAAAAAACAACTTTTCGAAACTCAACGCACCACCGAATGGATTCGTTTCAACGGGGAGAATGCATTTATTTCAAGTGAAGCTTTTCTTGACTTCCACGAAATGAAACATCATCAATGATGGTAATTGTCGTCTTCAATTTGGTTGTACAGCAATGCAATGGTAGTTGGGGGTGTTTTGAATAAAGATTAGTTTTGTTTTTTAGTAGAAAAAGTCAAAATGAGTATAGAGTGAAAAGTTAATTTTAGGATTAGATAAGTTATAAAATTTCGTGAAGATTTGGATAGAATAGAAATCTTTCTATCCAAATTGGATGGATAAGAAAACGCTCCAAGATTTAGAAAACAGGATAAAATACTAATTTAAGAACCGTCCGGTCCATGAACATGGAAGACACGATGAAAAAGAAGAGAAATTTACTTGTTGATCAATGAATGTTATTATTCAAAGATTGCCTGCCATAAAAGAAATAAAGAACTGATGACTAAACTGATACCAAAAAAATAAAATAAAAAAAATCATCGAATTTAATGAATATTAAAAGTATAGGTGGAATAAATTAAGCAAAGAAACTGACTGAAGACCAAGATTATATGGAGGTCACGAGGAGCGCGAGGACTATAGTTCTAAGTCCTTCAAGATTACCTTCGGACAAAAAAGAAAAAAACAACCCAATTTAGCGAAAGTGATGTTCTTAATTTTTTCATATCTTATATTTTTTCCTTTATTAAATATAAGTCATTTTAACTTTTTTTTTCCCTATTAATTATAAGTTATTGTTGTTAGTCAATTATTTATTTAAAGGTATTTTTTTCCATATTATCCTCCTAATAATACTCATAAAATGATGTTTAAATTTCTAAAATAATAATTAAAGGATATTTTTAAATTTATACAAAATAACGATCGGTAACTTATAATTCAGGTAGGGAGTATTACTCTCTAATTCCCAGGTTTGAATGTGTTTAATTAAACGTTTAACTTGTTTAAATATAATTAGAGGCACAATATAGAAAGACACCCACGATGACTTATAATAGTTACTGACAAAAAAAAATTAGTTAGAATGATTTTTATTTAATGAGGATATTCTCTCATTTTTGAAATGTGATATCTCATTTTCATTCTCACGAAAAAAAGAGTTCAACGTATTTTATCTTTTAACATTATCACCTCAATTTTTTATAAAAATTTTAACTAGTTTTAAAAAATAAGATATTTTTAATTTTAAATATTTCAAAAAAAATTAATATATAGATTTCTTTAATCGATTAAGTCCATATCACTGCAGGATTTTCACAAATCATATCGTTTTAAAACAAAACTACACCAATTGAAAATTACTAGCACGAAAGGAAAGATAAAATAATCTTCTAGAAGGACTGAAATGATAAAATAATATGGCAATGATTAAGAAGTTACAAATTTTAAGTCATGAAAGTAATTTATGTCGTTGTTCATATGGTTGAGCTTTAGGCTTATCTTTTGAATATTTCACCAGATTATTTTAATTAAAATAGTCTTGAGATATCGATATATATATAATTTTTTTCAAAAAGCAAATAATCACAATGCAATTTTCCATGTAGACTTGATTCTCAATGCTCCCAAACGCGGGTTAACTTCATCCCAAGAAAAAGGTACACGCTTCCCCCACACGGTTTAACGACTTTAGATGAATAATATTGAATAAAACGCCAATACATCAAAACGACAACCATGATAGATACTTTTTACTTGCCAAGTTTAAATTAAAGATTTTTCCAAGGCTTTTTCCAGGAGTCGATCCAGCTGGTCTCTCCTTAATTACAACAATAGCACCTTTTTTTTTTTTTTAACATTAAATAAAATAATATATAGCATTCCATTTAGATAAAATATACTTAAGATTTTGAATATTTTATTAAGATTTTATTAATAAAATATATCTATAAAATATAGTTATAATTAATGACGTAGATCAAGATTGTAAAGACTAAGAACTAGAGGATATGGCGCTATTTGATCTCTTAGATTTGATATCATAAAATTAGACTATTCTTTTCTATGGTTTGACTAGATATATAGCTGGCTACATTATTTTAAATCTATTTGGATTTATATGTCTAATTATTACTCTCTTTATCCGAAAATAAATATTTTATTTCCAAAACTAGTAAAATTTTATTAAGAAAAATTGAGAATGCAATGGGTTAATGAATTAAGTTAAATCTTTTTATTAAAATGAGTATAAGTTAAAATGAAACATTTAATTTTTGAGAGAGAAAATAATATAAATTGATTTCTAACCGAGGAAGTAATATAAATTGATATTGTACTAAGTTAATTTTTTTTTTAAAAAAAATTATATAATTTAAAATTTGACGTTCAATAAAATTCATGAATATTGTTTTTAAGGGAAAAATTCAAACTATAACTCTAGTCTAACCATCTTTTGAATTTTGTATGTTGTATATAATTAATTATTAAAATTGATGTGTCCTCTCCATCAATCAGGTCTCCGGTTAAGTCAATGGAGAGAGAAATTGGATTGAAAAAAAAAAAAAGAAATAAAAAAAAAGGAAAAAGGAAAAGAACGATTGTCTGAATGAGATCAGCAGCACCACGTAGTGTCAAATGATGCACGCTTTTGGAAAAGTGAATGAATTCTGTTTGACTAAGCACCTCTGTGCTTTGGAAATATAGTAAAAATATCTTTGAATATATAATTAATTAATTAAAATATTTATAATTTGTAAGGTGAAAAGTTAATTAGAATGACTTATATTTAGTGATGGATGTTAGATAAGAAAATTTTCAAATGAATATTATGAATATAAATTTTTTCATTGATGACAATTTTTTTAAAAAGAAATATTTTTACTAAATGATATTTCCATCATCATTATTTATAAGTCACCGACTGTCATTTTATTAAAGTTAAGATAACAATTTTTTTTTTCATGAAATGTCCCTATTTATGATTATAATTAAATTAAAATAAATAATCACGAAAAAGAAAGACAAAATTAATAAAATATCTAATAAACAAATAGTAATAACTTATATTTAATGATAAAGAAAATAAATTCAAATAACTTATAAATAGTGATAAAAAAATAGTTACTCGGGAGGATTTATAATTTGAATCTACTCACAGTGAATCTTTAATGAATACTTGCAAAAAGGCAGTCATTGCTTAACTTCACATGTCAATTCAGGTAATTAATATTTAAAAATTTAATTATGGTTGATGACCAAATGATATTATGTTCTCTCTCTTGACTTCAATTGTAACCTTGGACAATGATTAGGGATATATATATATATATATATATATATATATATATTTATATATAGTTATCTCCGACCAATTCATATGTACCTAATCAATCATATAAGATTGAGGTCGGCTTTAATACGTACATTTTGAGTTCTAGATCAAGTTCTATTTAAACTTTTTCCATTAATGGCTCAATTATTATTAAGTTACTTCAATTTGTAACTTTGGGGACATCTTGTGGGTGGAGTAGTGAACGCGTAGATTATAGATCTCGAGTTCGAATCTCACTAACATCTTCTTAGATTAACGAAATATTGAGAGGTGTGAGAGTTGAGAGCTCCATTTTAATTTAATTAACTTGCAAATCTTAGTTTGGGATTCACCATTCCCATGCCTTCCAAGAAACTTGTCAAGCTGGGTAACAATCTTGGCGGCTAGATTGCCAAATTGCCCAAAATATGATTCGAAATTGCGAATTCCTCTTTAGGGTTTAACGTACAAATCCTTGAAAATTTTATGTCGTGCAAGGAAAGTTTCGAGATGGATGCTATGACGTCGGCAAGATTGCCCAAATTGCCCTTGCAAGATTCCACCTAAGTTCCTTATGAAGGAGAAACGTTTGAATGCGGCAGCTATGCTAAGTCATTCCACATAATTCTTCCTCCTCTTTTTCTAAAATCTCCCACTACCATACTTCTAATATTTTAGCAATTGAAAGAACTTATAAAGGGTTTATTTGTGTTTAAGTACGTGATCGAATGATTTGATAATGAAATTTATATAATGTAGATCGTAAATTTGACTTGATCTTTCTGTAAATTTTTATCTTAATGAATTGTAATTTCTAGTGAAATAGTCGAAATGTTTTCAATAGCCCAATTTAGATATTGTTAAAAAACATCAGCAAAAAGAAAGAAAGAAAAAGGTTTCCTTTCTTCCTGAGCTTTAAATTCTTTTCATATTGTGGACAAATTCAAATGATTTCCCCTCACAATCTGAATTTTCTACAAAAAGAAACAAAAACGGCTAAAGCAATTTTGTGGAACACGTGTTGACATACTTTATCAAAAGCCAAAAACTTCTTTAGAGCCCTAAACGTGAAAATAAAAAGCCAAAAAAACAATTGGGTTATATAATTGAAGTCTACTGGTAAGTCTACCTGGCAGAAAAATCAAGTGAAGTACAAGAAAGAAAAAGGAGGGGCAAACAGAGACTAATTTTGAAGATGAAATCAGCATCCTTACGTGTTGGTCTACGCAATCAATGCTGGCGTAAGCAGCTTCTGAGTTGTAACGTCAAGACTTGTTGTAGGAATTTTTCGACGGAGGGATTTTGATCTGGTCAAGATTAAGGCAAAATTTCCAATATAGTCCAAATCACATTCTTGTTGTGATCATAGGGGTAAATTTTTTTTTTAATTTTTTAATTTTCTTTTTTATCATTTAAGGTATTTTGAACCTTTTTTTTTTTTAAAAAAAAAAAATTTAGACAACCAATTTGGTTAATTTATCTTGAAAATGAAGATTTTGGGCCATTCTTATAGGAAAAGAGTTCTTTACTATTTCCTCCGATCAGAATTGAATGTCTATAATTATATTTTGAATTATTTAAAAATGAATGTATCATTTTCTAAATTTCTTAAGCAATTGATATTAATATGTTTGAAATGAACTAAGTCAACAATTTTACTTGAACTTTTTGCAAATCAAAATTATACATTCAATTGTCTACGGAGGGAGTATATTTCTAAGGGGCGGTTTCCACAGATAACTGTACACCCTATGGCTTTTTTAATTTTTTTTCTTTTTAAATAGATGCCTTAATCTTCAGCATTTTAACCTCAATTATCTTCTTACAAAATTCTGTATCTTGGTTGGCCTTGTTGTTCAATTTATCTTCTCCCTTAAGTGGGCTTGTTTCGCTCCTGTTGGCAATCCATTTGCCCAATTGGTGGTGGACTCAGCTGTAAGTATTTCAAAGAATGGAGGATGCTAATGGATCTTTTAGCGGGAGCAATTTTACCCATTCTATAAAGAAACCAACCGTTGCTTGAAATCATAAAAAGCTAAAAGACGAGCATCATAAAATTTTGAAATTTCTGAAAGAAAGTTTCAAAATTTCTCAAAAATCTTTGATGAGCAGTCTATAGAAGCTTACATGTCCTGAAAAACTCCAAACTCCCTCGACTGCAAATGGCGAAGGCAACTTCACGTTGGTTTCCAGGATCGTCTTGTCAACTTGCAGGCCTCATTTTGACACCTTGTGCTAGAAAAGAATTTCCTCTTGAACCACGAAGTGCCATATTTCCCAATTCAATACAAGACATGTCTCTACGCGTCTTTTCAATACTCTTACCAAATTATCCAAGAGATCATCAAGATATTCCCAAAGCACTGAGAAATAATGCATAAAGACTTCCGCCCCTTGTTTTACCGTGTCATTAAAAATGGCCATCATGTATTGTTGAAAAGTAGCTGGTGCATTACATAACTCAAATGGCGTTCCATGGAAAGTAAAGGTTCTATAGGGACATGTGAACTTTGTGTTCTCTTGGTCTTCAGGTGCAATAGCAATTTGATTATAGCCTGAATACCCTTATAAGAAACAGAAGAAATCTTTCTCCACTAATCTATCCAACAACTGCTCAATGAATGGTAGGGGAAAATGATCTTTTCTTGTTACTTTGTCAGCTTCTGTAGCCTAGACATATCCTTTATCAAATAACTGTTATTGTGGGAATCAATTCATTCCTCTTGTCGGCTACATCTGTCACCTAATCACCTTTCCTAGCTACACACTGCACAAGACTCACCAAAGAACTACCAGAAATATGGTAAATAATACCTGTGTCTAGCCACTTGATGATCTCCTTTTTGACCACCTCCTTCATAATTGGATTCAATCTCCGTTGATGCTCCACACTAGACTCGTGTCCATCTTCCAAAAAGAATCTTAAGATTGTAGAAGGTAGCACTAATTCCCCCAATGTTAACTATTGTTCATCTAATGGGTTTCTTGGAGTCTCGAAGACCTTTGAGAAGCTTGTCTTCTTGCACATAAGTAAGAGATGAAATAATCCCAAGAAGAGTAGAATTATCACCTTGAAATGCAGACCTCAGGTGTGGAGAAAGTGGCTTGAGCTCTAACTTATGAGGTTCTTCAATTGAGGATTTGGCTACCTTAGATTTTTCTTGACATCTCAAATGGTTGAAATGGCCTATATTTCGGAATAATAGTATAGTCTCCAATGCTTCAAGGCACCTCTCAATCTCCCTATCTTCCACACGTTACCCGCTATAAGTGAAACTATTCATGGATCATTTAAGCGCACAAATTAGACAATTTGAATTTAGATTGCTCTTCAATAGCTCTAAAAAACAAAAAACCACTCTTCATGGTCATTAGAAAATTTCATCGCATAAAAGATTTCTTCATCTTCAACATTCATGGTAAGCTCACCTTTTTAGACATCCATGGGTGTCTGCCTAGTTGCCAAGAAATGCCTTCCAAATATAATTGGTAATTCATCTATTTCTTCCATATCCAAAACAATGAAATCCGTGAGAGAGATGAGTTTGTCAACCTTCAAAAGTACATCCTCAACTATTCAGCAAGAACGTAAACAAACTTTTATGAGCTAATTGTGATGCAATACCCATTGGGTCAAGGCCCAACGATCAATTTTTAAAACCCAAATGGTCCGAAAGATTGAAGAATTCAAAGAGACCATAGGCTTAAGAAAATAGCCCATGAATATTATTGAAAATTACAATATTATTTTATTTTTTTAGTAATATGTTGCTGTCAGAATCCTAATTGTGTGAAGAGACTGATATAGTTAATTCCTAGATTTGTAGAGTCTTAGTTATATTTTAATTCTTATTTCTCAAGGAGCCTATCCCTATATAAAGGCTTCATATTATTGTAATTCATAGATTACTAGATTATTGACTTGATATTTTATAAAATATTTCTCTTTGTGAGAATTCTTTTTTGGGTGACTTTGTGCACCAGGATATATTTTCATGGTGAAGAATTGATCATCCTTTGGGTGTTATCACCTAGGGTCTTGTAGTGCTTTGCCTATAGGGTTCGTGCTTCAGTTAAGGGTTTCTATTTCCTTTGGACTATGGATTTGCAGCTGATTAATTCAACTTTAGACTAGGTAAAAGGAGTTTGACATATTTCGACGTGTAAGTATCACGTCAAATTGTAACCTAACTGAAGTAGATTTCACTTCATCAATTCCAAACTAATTAAACATTGACAAAGACATCAAATTTAAAATTGCCCCTAAATCCCAAAGTGCCTTAGCGAAGGATTAAGTACCAATAGTGTAAGGTATTGTGAAACTTGCTTCTTTTGCAATATAACACTACACTCTTTGGTCAAAGCAATACTTTCGAACTCATTTAGATGCCTTTTCTTTGATAAAATATCATTAATGAACATTACATAAACTCGGTTTCATCTCATATGCTTCACTTGCTTCTGCCGTTGAAGACTTCCGGCATACTGTGGAAGTGGATATACTTGAGCTTTGTTATCTTCTACTACACCTCCTTCATCTTTTGGTGCCGTTCTCGTTGCTTTTTATTCCTTGGTCTCCTCATTCTTTCTTTGCACCCCTATTTTCTCATCTTAACTTCTTTCTGATCACCACTTTCAATCTCTTTCCCATTCCTCGAGATGATAGCATTGGCATGTTCTTTTCTTGAATCCTCACCCCGTGGAGCTTGTGCTTTAGATGACAAGGCACCTTGTGGTATATTGCATAATACATTAGCAATTTGACTCATTCAATTCTCCAATGTTCTCCTGAAAGCTTCAAAACTTTGACATCACTACAAGAAAAAGGGAATTTGTAGAAGATGTTTTTAAAACTCTTGTAAGTGAATTTTTTTTTCTACATAAATCCATGAGTATATTTTTACTTCTTAATATCAAGTAGATAATAATTAATTTTATCATTAATTTGACTAATCATTACTATAAATAATATATTTTTATATTTATTAAATAATTAAATTAAAATTTTGATTAAAAAACTATAAATTAAAATTTGAAAATGAAATTATAAATCGTAAAAAAAAAGGAGATAATTTTTTTTGATCATTAAAAACTGTAAAAAATTAAAGTAAAAAACTGCCGAAAAATTCCCAACAGAAATTCTAGCAGTTTGGCTAAACCGTCAAAAATGTATTGGTGACCATCAACTTGCCAGTCGTTTGGGGACTGCTTCGAAATAAATTTTTTGGTGGTCAAAACCACAAGAAATTAACAAATTCAACTGTCACAAATTAGCATATTTCTTGTAGTGCATCTAGCATTCGTATACTAACTACATCAATTGCTAAAATGTATATTCACTGGAAACTCCTCTCTCTACAAGTTGTGTCTAAACCTTTGGTTGCAAATTTCTATACTGATAGCCTTGCAAGTACTTAATTTTCTTGGTGATAGCGCAACAAGATTGACATTTAACTACAATTATTTTAGCGACCAATCATTTTTCGTAGCCTATGTATATTTTTTGCCAAACATATACATATTTTACCACGAAATATTATTGTAATCAAATATCAACTTTAAGCTACGAAACAATTCGTTTAATCTTCGAATTAATACATTTTAAGGAAAAACACACATCATAGTTAATAGATATATTTCTAGGTACAGAATTAGTATTTCTTAAAAATTTCAGCTATGATAAAAATAATTTTGTAGTAAATGATTGTTTATTTAATTATATTATTATGCCTTTTATAGTTATTAAATAAAAATTTTCATACTTAATTATCAATATATATTTTATATGAATTGTTTTAAATGATCAAAGTTTATTCATAATTACTCTTGATATATAACATAACACAGTATTTAACATCAAAAGCAACTTTGACACAATGATTAAAGAGGTAAGTTTATAATAAAAGGTTATAAGTTCAAACCTTTCTAATTATAATTTCAAATTATTATAATTAAACTTCAAACCATTGGCGATGCTCCTCGAATGAGGTGGTTAAGAGTCATCATACGATGAGTTCAAAACTAGGGCAAAACTAAAATTATTTCATTTTGCAAAAGCGGGGGAAAACAAAAAACAAATTAGCTAAAAAAAATGTCATAGTAAATTAAATTCAACGGCGAGGAAATATTTTTGTTCAACAAAATTGTGTTCTAAATGGGAACTATATATTCTTTAGTTAATTGTCTAATTATTAATTCTGAATTGATTTTCATCGGTAAAAGTATATTATTGGCTGCTACATTTTATTTTTATAGCCAAATACATTTAGAGACACATTTTTCACGACGAAGCTAACTATGAAACTTTTTGGTAGCAAATTATTCAACTATAAATAATTTTGTAGATGATAATCCTTTTCTTGTAGTGTGATTACTCAAAGAGAAATTAGGATAATTGAACTGCTCTGGATTGTAATTATTCGAGTAGGGATTATTTTGATTTCTGCCTTGATTCCCGAGTAATCCACAACCTCTTGTTGATTGTTGTTAGCCATGAGAGCACATTGCCGATAATAATGACTAGGGGTGTCAATATGTATAAGAATTTAATGGATATCCAAATCTATCCTCTAGTAAAAGATATGAATGACCTCCATAATTTAAATGGTTTTAAACGGGCATCCAATATATTTTGTAGTTAATTTTGTAATTATTAATTATGAATTGATTTTCATCAGCAAAAGTATATTATTGGCTGCTAAATTTATTTTTGTAGGCAAATACAAGTAGAGACACTTTTTTCACAACGAAACTAACTATGAAACTTTTTGGTAGCAAATTATTTAACTATAAATAATTTTGTGGGTGATAATCCTTTTTCTTGTGGTGTGATGACAGAAAGAGAAATTAGGATAATTGCACTACTATGGATTAAAATTATTGGAGCAGGGATTATATTGATTTCTGCCTTCATTCCCGACAAAATCCAAAAGCTCGTGTTGATTGTTGCTAGTCATGAGTGATGATCGCTGATAATAATGAGTAGGGGTGTCAATATGGATAAGAATTTAACGTATATGGATGACCTCCATAATTTAAATGGATATCCATTTATGTACCATTGACATAAATGGATATCTGCTAATATCTAATAGTTACTCATTTAAAAAGTCAACTATGAATCAAAGTAATTATTCAAATTTATTAGATTTAAATAAGATGTTTTTCTTTCTTTTGAAAAAGTCATTTTTCACATTATAACTTTCATACACCAACTCACCCCTACAAACGTTCAACACCAAATACACTGACGGGCT